>CM077157.1:99822687-100058669 GCA_039583875.1 Platanthera guangdongensis
ATTTATGTTAATTATTTGTTTGGATCGGGTGTATTATAATCATACGATGTTATCAATTCTTTTTCTATTCAGTGCGTGAAATCGGATATTATTGCATGCATATCTGTATTATGTTATGCCCCCACACCCGCTTGGGTTCTCGGGACATAAATACTCGCGGCGGACCAAGGAGCGCGCGCAAGACAACGGGGCTGAACCATCTGGTTCAGCCCCCACTCATTAAATCAGCCAGAAGGGGAGCTGAACCACTCCGGTTCAGCCCCACTTGGGGGGGCCGGCCGGCCCCCTCCTTTCCCCGGGTATTTATAGCCCGGGGCTGCTTTGGGGAGGATCATTGAAGACATATCAGGTTTCTTTCCTCTCTTTCCCTCTACCCTAACCCTAGTCTCTTCTTCCTCTCTATTCTCTCTCTCTCCTTCTTGCACGTTCATATCATTTGGTATCAGAGCATCCTTCCTGCGACCATGGTGACACGCTCGGAGGCGGAGACCGCACGATTGGCTACCCTAGAGGAGAACTACGTAGGGTTGGCGGATTCGGTGGCGGCCATGGAATGCCGCTTGAACACGTCCACAAAAAACATGGAGGAACGCATGGATGGACGTATGGAGGAGATCAAGGCGCTGTTGATGCAATCGTTGAAGGGCAAGGCGGTTCAAGGCAGCGATTCTGAAACCGAGGCGCCACAAAATGTCAACGGAGGATCAGCGGGGTCGGGACACTTCGGTCCCGGCGGAATCGGGACCGATCCGGTCCGCAATGAGCCAGCGGGCGCCGGATCGGCCCCCGCTTGGATCGGGGCGTCGCACAGCCACCCTGGCTGGTCGACAGCGCCCGAAGGGGCCGGTGGTGGCCGCCCAGGGGGCGCCTACTCCTTCCGCCAACCTGCGCCCTGGACCGGCCAGCAAATGTCGCATCCGTGCGTGCAGGCCGGGAGCGGGGCAGGCGGACCTTCCGCCGCCCAGGAGGGGACCGCAGCTGACCTATGGAGGACCCGGGAGGCCACAGCAGCTCCCTTGAGACCACCGGGGGATGTTGACGCCAATTTCGGAGGAAGAACGGCCTTCTACCGACGTCGCAGCACGTGGGGGGGCCAATGAGGTTTGGGAACGGCGAGACATGGCCCGAGCAGCTACGCCGACAGGGATTTCAAGGCGGGGGGCAGCAATGGGGCGGCGGCCAAGGGGGAGCGAATTTCCATGACCCTTTCGGCCGACCACAGCACGGACCGGAGTTCAACGGGAGACATGGGGATATGCATCAACGGCCCTACATGCCCCTGAAGAGAACTCGCATGAATTTCCCTAAGTTCCGCGGCGGGGATGCCTTGGAATGGGTGCAAAAGGCGGAGTTATTTTTCACTTATCAAGAGATACCGAATGATAAGTGGGTGCAGCTGGCTTCTTTCCATCTGGAAGAGGATGCATATCAGTGGGCTCAGTGGTTCATACGGGCCTACGGATACGCAACATGGGCGAATTTTGTGGAAGGGTTCGTGGCACGTTTTGGGCCGTTGGAGTACGAGGATGTGGAGGCCACGCTACAGAAACTCCTTCAGAAGGGCACAGTGATGGAATATCGAGCGGACTTCGAGAAGCTAGCAAATCGGGTTAATTGGGAGGAGAAGACGCTCCTCAGTTGTTTCATATCCGGCCTGCGGGACCATTTGAGGGATGAGGTCCACGCGTATATGCCGCGCAGTCTAAGCCATGCCATCAGTCTGGCCCGCATACAGGAGGAGCTCTTCAGCCGTCAGAGAAATCGGGCCCCACCAAGGGTCCCGCCCGCCCCAGCAACAGGCAGAAGGGAGCAGGCGCCGGTAGCCCGGCCGACAGTGACGCGGCTTACTTGGCCTGAACTGCAGGCCAGGAAGGAGAAAGAATTATGTTTTAACTGCGACGAGAAATACGCACCGGGGCATCGATGCCAGAAGGTGCAGGTCTTCATGCTGTGTAAGGAGGACGAGGAGGACTACCCGAGCCTCGACGCCGAGGAGGAGTTGGATCTAGCTGAGTTTGGCATTTCGATTCAGGCCATGGAGGGATGTGTGGCACCCACCACTATGCGGATCAAGGGAGGGATTGGCAAGGAAAGGGTCACCATTCTCATTGATAGTGGGAGCCCCAACAATTTCATCAACCCTGAGGTGGCGCTGAAGACAGGCCACCCCGTTGACAGGAACGCGGCGTTCCAGGTGATGGTCGCGGATGGCAGCAAACTGCGGTGCGAAGGGGCACTGAAGGGCGTGGAGATACATCTTACAGAATCTGTGTGCCGCACCGACGTCTACCTCCTTCCGATTAAAGGGTCTGATATGGTACTTGGGGTACAGTGGCTCCGCCAACTGAGGCGGGTGACCACGGACTGGGACCGCATGACACTGGAGTTCACGCAGCAGGGGACGGATTACTGTTTGCACGGTATCTGATCCGCCCCTCTCAAGGAGATCTCCCTACGAAGCCTGCAGAGACTGGAGGAGCAGGGTAGTATGATGGCCATGATACTCGGGGTGGCGGCAGAGGGGACCGACACGCAGGTGGCGTCGGACCCGATACAGCTGCTTTTAGCTCAGTTCGAGGACGTCTTTCAGGAGCTGCACACTCTGCCTCCATCGCGTTTCCGAAATCACCAGATACAGCTGAAGGCAGGGACGGACCCTACCAATATCCGTCCCTACCGCTACCCGTATGTTCAAAAGGCGGAGATCGAGCGCAGCATACGGGAGATGCTAGCGACAGGCATTATTCGGCCCAGCACCAGCGCGTTCTCTTCTCCGATCATCTTGGTCAAGAAGGACGACTCCTGGCGATTCTGCGTCGATTACCGGGGGCTGAATAGCTCCACCATCAAGGACAAGTTTCTCATTCATATGATTGAGGAGTTGCTGGATGAGCTGCATGGAGCGAGTCTGTTCACCAAACTGGACCTCCGGTCCGGTTATCATCAAATTCGGATGAAGGAAGAGGATGTCCACAAAACAGCGTTCCACACCCACGACGGTCACTACGAGTTCTTGGTGATGCCGTTCGGGTTGGCCAACGCTCCCTCCACCTTTCAGGCTGTGATGAACGAGATGTTTCGACCACTTCTTCGTCGGTATGTCCTGGTATTTTTTGATGATATACTAATCTATAGCAGGACTTGGGACGACCATTTGGAGCACGTGCGACATGTCCTCACCGTACTGCGGGAGCACCAGCTATTCGCCAAAAAGTCCAAGTGTTCTTTCGGACAGAGTCAGGTCGAGTATCTGGGGCACCTTGTGTCCGCCCGGGGGGTCCAGGCAGACCCACAGAAGATTGCGAGTATGGTGTCCTGGCCCCAGCCCACGACGGTGCGAGCCTTGCGTGGCTTCCTCGGGCTGACGGGGTATTACCGCCGTTTTGTAAAGGACTACGGCAAGATTGCTCGACCTCTGACACAGCTGTTGCAGAAGGATGCGTTCCAGTGGAGCATCGAGGCGTACGAGGCCTTCCGGGCTTTAAAGCAGGCCATGACCACTACACCGGTGTTGGCGCTGCTGGATTTTACCAAGGGATTTGTGGTGGATACTGAAGCTTCGGGCGTCGGCCTCGGGGCAGTCTTGATGCAGGAGGGCCGCCCGCTCGCTTACTTCAGCAAGGCCTTGGCCCCACGGACGTTGGGGCTTTCAACGTACGAGAAGGAGATGTTGGCAATTATACATGCGGTCGAGATGTGGCGACCCAATCTTCTGGGACAGCACTTCCAGGTCCGTACGGATCACCAAAGCTTGAAGCACTTCCTGGAGCAGCGCTTGGCGTCTCCCCTGCAGCAGAAGTGGTTGACCAAGTTGATGGGGTATGATTACGAGATTGTGTACAAGAAGGGCAGAGAGAATGTGGTCGCCGACGCACTCTCCCGCCTACCTGAAAGCTCCCTCTCTCATGTGTCGAGGCCAGTGATCACCACCTTGGACGAGATACAGGCAGCGGTACTCCAGGACCCCGAGCTACGCACCATTGTAGAGGCACTACAGCAGGGTCAAGCTACGGAGCCGGGCTACCATCTTCAGGGCCAGCGGCTGTACTTCCAGGGCAGAGTAGTCATTCCCTCCGCGTCGCCATGGCGGACGGCGATGATGCAGGAGTTTCACGCTTCACCCACAGGCGGCCACGCAGGGATTCTCCGGACACTTCAGCGGCTCCGAGCAAATGTCTTCTGGAAGGGGATGCGTCGTGACGTCCAGCAATTTTTACGGGAGTGTGAGATTTGCCAGAGGCAGAAGTACGAGACCACATCACCGGCTGGGCTTCTTACACCGCTCGAGATCCCGCACCAGGTGTGGGACACCATTTCCATGGATTTCATTGACGGGTTGCCCAAGTCCCAAGGCAAGTCCGTCATCCTGGTGGTGGTAGACAAGCTTTCCAAGTATGGTCATTTCCTACCATTGAGCCATCCATACACGGGGGAGACAGTTGCAGAGTTATTTGCGCGGGAGATTGTGCGCTTTCATGGCCTTCCACGTTCCATCATTTCCGACAGGGATCCGGTCTTTATCAGCAGTTTTTGGAGGGAGCTCTTTCGGCTCCAGGGCACTACGCTACGTATGAACACAGCCCACCATCCCCAGACGGACGGACAGACAGAGGTCCTCAACAGGGGGGTGGAGACCTACTTACGGTGTTTTGTGATGGACGAGCCGCGCACGTGGACCCGTTGGTTGCATTGGGCGGAGTACTGTTACAACACGTCCTTCCACACAGCCAGCAAGGTCACCCCCTTCGAGGTGGTATACGGCCGCCCTCCCCCTACCTTGAGTTCTTATGATCCCTCCAGCGCCGCTCTCCTAGCCGTGGAGCGGACACTTCAGGATCGGGATCGCACTTTAGCCTTACTTCGGGACAATCTGCGGGTCGCTCAGGACCGCATGAAGGCACAGGCAGACAAGCACCGTACAGAGCGGGAGTTCGAAGTGGGTGATGAGGTTTTCCTCAAGCTCCAACCTTACCGCCAGCTGTCAGTTTCTCGGAGGATGAATCAGAAACTCGCCCCACGTTACTACGGGCCATTCCGCATTCTGCGTCGTGTGGGCCCCGTGGCCTACACCTTGGATCTTCCAGCGGGGTCCCGCATCCACCCGACATTCCATGTCTCTGTTTTGAAGAAAAAGCTCGGAGCTTCCGTTCGGGCCAGCCCTTTCCTCCCCGAGGCGGCCAGCACGGGTGAGTTACGGCCGTCACCAGAGGCCATTTTGCTTACCAAATGGAAGAAGTCGGGCACGGAATATCGACCAGCGGTACTCGTCAAATGGCAGCAGCTGGACGTCGGGCACAACTCATGGGTCGACTTGTTGGAGTTCCGCGAGCGGTTTCCGGACTTCCACCTTGAGGACAAGCTGGTGCTTGATGGGGAGGGGAATGTTATGCCCCCACACCCGCTTGGGTTCTCGGGACATAAATACTCGCGGCGGACCAAGGAGCGCGCGAAAGACAACGGGGCTGAACCACCCGGTTCAGCCCCCACTCATTAAATCAGCCAGAAGGGGGGGTTGAACCACTCCGGTTCAGCCCCACTTGGGGGGGCCGGCCGGCCCCCTCCTTTCCCCGGGTATTTATAGCCCGGGGCTGCTTTGGGGAGGATCATTGAAGACATATCAGGTTTCTTTCCTCTCTTTCCCTCTACCCTAACCCTAGTCTCTTCTTCCTCTCTAGTCTCTCTCTCTCCTTCTTGCACGTTCATATCATATTACTATAATTTTAACATAATTAGACTTAAAAAATCACGAAATTATTGTTCTAATCATTTGAATTCTATTCTCATTTTCAAATATACATTTTTAAAAAAATAATAATCTTTGTGAATGTCTAATAACTCAAATTATAGTATTATAAAATGCTTAAAACATTAACAAATAGAACCGATTGGAACCGAACCGAATAGAACCGGACAGAACCGTTAGTGGACGATTTGGTTTTGGTTTTTGTTAAACCGAACAGGAACCGTCGACACGATGGTTCCAAAAATTATGCTGGAACCGGAACCGATCAAACCAAATGTGGTTTTGTTTCTAATTTGAAGAACGGTTACATTAGTGGTTCGGTTTAAGGTCTTGGTAGAATCAGAACCGAATCGGACTGTGACAGCTCTATGTATACCTCCTCATTCAGCTCACCATAGAGAAAGGCATTTTTCACATCCAGTTGATGAATATCTTAAATCGGACAAGCATTACAAGATAAGAGACCTCGTGTCGAGTCCATATTTGTTATCGGGGCAAAGGTCTTTTGGTTATCCACTCCTTGAGTCTTGATATATCCTTAAGCCACCAATCTTGTCTTGTAATGTTCTACCTTGCCATCTTGGTTTTATTTAACAAAGAACACCCACCTCAAACAAATAGCTTTCTTCTCTATAAAAGAGGAAAATGTTCTATGTATAATTCTTATCAAGGGGACACCGCACACATTTCCTCCTTCGCTACATGGCCCATTCAGGGATACGTAGGGCTTCCTGCCATATCTTGGGAATGGTAATCAAGGATAATGATGAAACAAAAGCTTGATGCTCGTTGGTAAGATGATAAAAAACATAGTCGAGATAGGGTGTTGCATGCAGACCTCTTTACCTTTTAGCAATACAAGAAAAAGATGAAGATCCTCTCCAAAATCAGAGTCTGAGGCGGGCACTGGTAGGGGTGGAATGGTACTAGCTTATTTACACGCTTTTCTGCGATAATAGACAATTGAAAATGGAGACATCAGAGACCAAGGAGGAACCTAAGTGTAGGGTGTTGCTTGGATGGAAGGAAGACTATGAGCAGGAGGGATGAATGGAATAAGAATAGAGATATCAGTGGCACTGTCACCAATATCTCTCGGACAAATGGAGTAAGTTGGATCCGAAAATTAGGATTCATGCTCGTACAGGGTTATATCCATGAGGCAAAAATTACATCGTGACGGGGGGTGGTAACACTAATACTCCTTCGTACTGGAGGAATAACCAATGAATACACAACATTCAGCCAGAGAATCTAGTTTGTCCCTATGAGGCTAATGAACATTAACAAAACACATGCACCCAAATAAATGGGATTATAAATGAGATGTATGAATGACACAATTGTTAGAGAGACGGGTGATTGGTGTAGCATAGTCTAAGACTCGGGATGATTGTCGATTGATGAGATGAGGAGCGGTGAGAATGAGATTGCGCCAATAGGATTTGGGAAGATGCATAGTAGTGAGAAGGCAATGAGCAAGCTCCAGGGGGTGCCTGTTTTTTCTTTCAGCAACCCTGTTTTTGGTAGAAGTGTAAATACAGGTAGCTTGATGTATAATACTACGATTAGTGAGGGAGGAACCAAATAAACCATGATCAGTGCAAAGAACATGGATAGTGCCCGTGAATTTCGTCATCACCATCCGATAAAAAACATAAGAACAGGAAAAAACTTTATTTTTCCTTTAGTAGATAGACCCAAGTAGTACAAGAAACACAATCAATAAAATTAACAAATCATCGATAACCAGACAAAGATAAGAGAGGGGGTGATACAGGACATTCGTCACACCTACCTGCCGCCCTATAGTCCCACCAAGGAGCCCACCTTGGAGTCCACCAAGGAAGTTTTCATCAGGGTTGCACCTCATACACCCCAACTAGCTTTCTGCCTTTCATCACCAGGAAACAGTAGGCTGTTGAGGTACGGGATAGAACACATGACCTAGAAAAGAATCTTTCACCAGAGCTCACATCACCAACTGATCTGCACTTTATGATGCAGGACAAGCAAGGTTGTCAGGATCGCGGTCCGGATCGTAGGATCGCATGATCCTATGATCCGGGTTGTTAAAAACGATCTGGATCGCTCGCTGGATCGGTTTTATATGGATCGTGAGCAGGATCACGCTCATAAGTCGTAGGATCGTAGAATCGCGATCCTACAGCGAACCTACCAATCCCGACTCCGCACCTATATAAAAAAACGGGCTGTTTTTTTATTTCTCATTTCCGACGCCGCCGCTCTTTCCCTAATTCCTTCTCCCCGCAAAAAAATTCTCTTTCGCAGCGGCGTCAAACATCGTGGTCTCTCCGGGCCTCCAACAACTCCGCCACTCTCTCCGACAAGGCAAGTTCGTGCAGTCGTGCTCTCTCCTCCAGTCCTCCCTATTTTCTCACCGACGTCGAAGCCTAATCTATTCTCTGCATTTTGACAGTTTGACGGCTCCCGCTCCAGTCGTGCTCTCTCCTCTAGTTCGGCGGTCGTGCTCTCTCCTCCAGTTCGACGTTCTAGGGTTTTAATTAACAGGTCACTAAAGGTAAATACTCTTGATGCAAATCTTACCATTGTTGGTTGAGAAACAGTGCATTTTGAGATTTCAGTTATGATGAAATTTAAGCTTTCAGTTAAGCTTGTTGTCATTTGATTTAAGTCATTCAGTTAAGTTTGATATGAGCCAACAAACGATTTATGCTTTCAGTTAAGTTTGATTTGATCCAGATCGCTCGTTGGATTTAAGCTTTCAGTTATGATGTAGTTTAAGCTTTCAATTAAGCTTGCTTTCAGTTTGAAATTGAAGCTTTCAGTTAAGCCTGCTTTCAATTAAATGATTTATGTCATTCAGTCAAGCTTTCAGTTATGGTGCAATTCTTACTATCACTTACGCTTTCAGTTAAACCTACTATCATTCAGTTAAGCTTTTAGGCAAACGATTTATGCTTTCAATTAAATGATTAGCTTGCTGTCATTTAATTTTGTCATTCAATCATTTAATTTTATTAGCTTGCATGCTGCAGTTCAGTATTTGAACCCTCATTATCATTACAGCCCTGTTGGAATCAAAAATTGGCCTCAACGAGAGTTCGGACCCTGGGGTATAGCTAACACTTACTTCTCCCAAACTCAGACCCTTGACAAGTGAGTTGGAACTAAAGAACAGACCCTGGGCTACAGCTTGGAGATCCCTCCACTAACCCGGGAGATCTCAGAGCGCTCCCCCTCCTTAGTCAAATGTTGAGCTAATGATACCTCAGAAAACGCTACAAGACTATTAGAAAATGAGAAAACTTGTCTTCTAAGTTACCATGTTTGTCTATTTATAGATTTTCAAGATCTACTCTGCCAGCAGCGTAATTCTGCTATTCAAAAAAACTATACGCAGCCCAAAATGATCTGCTAACAGTTAAACTCCGCTGTTCTGAAGAGTTAAATGCAGACCTCTAAGGGCATATAAGTAAATTTACATCTGGACCCTACTATGGCATTGAGTGGAGAAGCATCACTCAACGCCAGAAACTGCGGCGTCATGTGGAGAAGCATCACTCAACGCCAAGAACTACGGCGTTGAGTGGAGAAGCACCACTCAACGCCAACCCTGAAGACTTCCCGCTGACCCGGGCGCAAACCTTCCCAAAAGCCCTGGGCGGGAACCCTTCCGCAAGCCCTGGGCAAGAACCCTTTCGCTTCCAGGAAATAGGGCGTTGAGTGGAAAAGCATCACTCAACGCCAACTCTGAAGGCCAAGGCGTTGAGTGGAGAAGCATCACTCAATGTCATGGGCTAAGGCGTTGAGTGGAGAAGCATCACTCAACGCCAACCCTGAGGGCCAAGGCATTGAGTGGAGAAGCATCACTCAACGTCAAGGGCTAAGTCGTTGAGTGGAGAAGCATCACTCAACGCCAACCCTTAGGGCCTCCCGCAAGCCCGGGCACAAACCTTCCCACAAGCCATGGGCGGGAACCCTTCCGCAAGCCCTGGGCGGGAACCCTTCCGCTTCCAGGGATTAGGGCGTTGAGTGGAGAAGCATTACTCAACGCCAACTCTGAGGGCTAAGGCGTTGAGTGGAGAAGCATCACTAAACACCAAGGACTAACGGCTAAGGCGTTGAGTGGAGAAGCATCACTCAACGTCAAGGGCTAAGGCGTTGAGTGGAGAAGCATCACTCAACGCAAACAGCTAAGGCGTTGAGAGAAGCATCACTTAACGCCAACTCTGAGGGTCAAGGCGTTGAGTGGAGAAGCATCACTCAACGCCATGGGCTAAGACGTTGAGTGAAAAAGCATCACTCAACGCCAACCCTGAGGGCCAAGGCGTTGAGTGAAGAAGCATCACTCAACGCCAAGGGCTAAGGCGTTGAGTGGAGAAGCATCACTCAACGCCAACCTTGAGGGCCTCCCACCGGCTCGGGCGCAAACCCTCCTGCAAGCCTTGGGCGGGAACCCTTCCGCATACAATACTCAACTGACCTGATTAGCTTAAAGTGCACTCAAACCTGGGGTCCAGAGCCTTTGGGTCTTACTCGGCGAATATGGGTTTGTACACGATCTCCGCTCTTTGCGAGCTAGTTCAACGCTCGGAAAGAAACGTCCATCCCCAAATATTCGTTGAGTGTATGCTAACCTGGAGGAGAATCTTTTGCGGGCCCTACCACCACCCTATATATACATGTCATTGGGGCTGTCCTCAAGTCATCGTCGTTTACACTACCTTCCGCCTGAGCTTCCACGCGCTTTTCGAATATGTATGCTAAACGAGCCGCGAGGCCACTCTCGCAAGAGGTCCAGGACAGTCTCGCCACTGCACAGAAAAGGGCCCTTGCCAATTGCGCAGGGTTCGCTCCATGGCTCGCTGGCAAGAGACCGGCTGACTCCGCTTACCGCCGATAAAAAGCCAAGTCAGTCCAGCAAGACCGTTCCAGTGGCGTACCGACTTCGCCGACTCCACCCCCGACACGCGTGAACCCTCTTGCTCGGGTGGTGGTATTTTTTTCCTCCAACTTTTGACGCCTCCCAAAGCATGCTCGTTGAACAAATTTGTTATCCTTTTCACAGGTGACGGTCCCGAAAGGCGTCGTCGGCGATCCTCCAGCGAATATCGAATCGGACCGGCCCGATGGCGAAGATCTTCCGAGGGTCTCGGCGGCGGTCCGTCCGAAACTCCCGGCCGAGCCCTCGATTGCTCCCGGTAATGTTCTTGTTTTGGGCTTTCGCTTCTATATGGTTTATACATTCCTCTGCTTACTTGGTCTTCCGCAAGCTCTACCCGGGGCGTCGTCCACCCGAGTCCCAGGACTCCCGCTGTCGGGGGCCTCGTCATTCCCGCGCATGATCCTCTCCTCTCGCCCGAGAGGTTCACTGAAAAGCATCCTGCTCTCGCGTCTAGCTCCCTCCCTTCTGCCGCGGAAGAAGTTGTCCCCCCGCCTCCGGCCGAGACCCATATGCGGGAGCAGACCCCACGCCCATCAGGACGGGGAAAACCACCCCTCTTGTTTTTTGGAAAGTCTTTTGAAGGGCGACCTGAGGGCTCTCGCCGATTTTCAAGTAAGCGGAAACTTGATTTCTCTTTTTCTCCTTCTTGCCAACCCTGACACCGTCCCTCCCCCGGTCCTTGGGAGGCTGCGGAATCGCCCGGTGCAGATGAAGAGATGATCTCGCCACCGCCTTCCCCCAGCGAAATGTTGAGCTTTCTTGAAGCCTCCAGAGATGCCGAGGATGAGAGGGAGAGGGTGGCGGCAGTCCTATCCAAGCTGGTCTGGATGCGGCGAGAAGACTCCCAGCAGGCGAGTGCCTTCCAGGCGAGGATGGAGCGGCGATTAGCTGTGATCGAGCGGGACTACGCTCATCTCCTTAACGAGACGGATCGCCTGAGAGGCGGGAGCGAGGAGACTTCCCCCGGGAGGCATATCGCACGGGCCCGGGAGCAGCTAAGCCTAGTCCACCAGGAGCTTACAGCAGTGACGGCTTACCACTACCCGCGAGAGCCCCCGAGGACAGAGAGGCGAGGTCGGGTCGCCGGCGGTGGGAACAGTACTAAGCCCCGAGGGTTCTCTCCCCTTCTTCCCCTAACCCTCAGCCTTCCCTTCCCGCTTGTACCTTTTATGTTTGTAATAAACAGGAACGCTTGACATTTTATTTAATTATTTTATTATGCCTCTCGCCCGGCAAGAGGCCTACTGTTTTTTAATCTTATTTTTTCATGTCGTTTTGTCTTGCCGAGTGTCTAGTTCTCGCCCCGCTTCTCTCTATATACTTGTTTTTGCTCTTACTCCGGGACCCCTCCCGGAGACTTTCGCCCTCTGCAGGTATATAAAGCGTTGGCGGGACCAGACGGAAGACGAAACGTCGGATGGCAAAAAATTGTCATCGGCACTTCCGCCATTAGGAAAAATGTCATGATTACCGCATATATTTTTTCTATAAATAGGTCAGTTCACCAACCGCATTTACTTCTACTTGATTCCAAGCCTTTGTTTTCCTTCCCTCTTGCTCTCGCTTCTTCCGCAGCGCAATACTTTTCGTCAATCCCTTTCTCTTTCCTCTTTTCGCCAACACACAAGATGTAGGGCGAAACCGAAGGCCGCACCAAATGCGCGCAAAACTTCCTCGAGCATAACTCCCCCCCCCCCCCTGTCGCCTGACCGAGAGGGAATTCGCCTCCATAGTGGCGGACTACGTTCCGGCGGGGTTCGGCGCGCGCAACCAGGGGAAGGAGGATAGGGTTAACTTCCTGCCAGAAGGGGAGATTGTCGTTCCGCTGGAACACTTCAAGGTGGTGTTCCGCCTCCCCCTCTGGCCAGAGATGCGTCAGGCCCTTCGATACCGGGGGCCTTCGCCTGCTACATGCGCGCGAAAAGGATCGAATTCAACCTCTTCATCTTCCGCAAGCTATTCAACTTCCACGTCAAAGGAGGTGTTGTCTTCTTCTCGGGCCAGTCGGTGAAGACCAGCGGTCTCGCCAACAAAAATCACGACTGGCCCCAGAGGTTCATCTTTGTCTCGAGGAATTTCGGCAACATACCTCTCTCGCCGGTTCAGTACGATGAGCCCACCTACAGGCCTCCGACACTGGCGGGGCGCAAGACCGCCCTTCTCGACTTCTTCGGGACCAAGAACTCCGACGTGAAGTTCTTGCGGCGGGATATCGATGCCCTCACACCGGTCCCTCCCGCCGAAGGTACCATTCAGCCTTACCCATTTAATCTTTGCTTCGAAACTTCTAAGACTAACCTTTTTATGGCTTTCACAGGTGAGCGGGAGATCCCCCTCAACCAACCATTTGACAAGGCTAGGGGTCCCTCCGCTACCCTAGCTATCGCCAAGTCCGCCGCTCTTGCCTGCCGGAACGAGTCGGGCGACTCTTCCCGACCAAATATCGGGAAGCGGAAGCGCGAGGCCCCTTCGGCCCCTTCCAAGAAATCCAAGCCGTCTCAGGCGGACAATGGCAACTCCGTCGCCGAGACCCCCGCCGAGATCCCCGCTGAAGCCACAACAGTCGTGGGCGAAGCGGATACAGCTGGGCAGGCTGCCAAGACCCCCGCTGAGTCCCCCACCAAGCCGGTGTCGAGAGGGCATCGGAACTTTGGCCTCGACGTGAAGTTCGTAGATGAAGATAGCCAACCTCTGCACCGGTGGGACCCCGAAGCCAACCGGGTCTCGATCTCGTCGCTCCTCCCCTCCTGTATAGAGCGAGACACGATCACTGGCGAAGCCTTCGAGCTAGGCTTCGGGCTTTACAGCCGGTAGACGCCAGTACGTTAGACCGGGAGACTACCCGGTCACTCGCCTAAGACTTCATCCCAGCCCAGATGCGCGTGTTCGAACTCGCGCACATGACTGCGCGCCGCAGCCTCACCATCGAGCGCAACCTTGTCGAGGCGCTTAAATCAAGGGATGTCGTCGTTGCTGAGACGGCCACCCTGAAGGCTGATCTGGCGGCTTCCCAGCAGCTTCTCGCCCTTCGTCCAGCGACTGAGGTATGTAAATCTTCAAAGGCCTTTCGCCTTGCGGCAATCTCATGCTAGTTCTAACCCCAAATTCCTCGCAGGATTCCGCCCAAGCCAAGTTGTCGCGCGCGGGCGAGGCTTCTCTCCGATGCGAGATCGCTCAGCTCCAGGCAGAACTCCAAAAAGCGCAGGAAGCCAACGCACCGGTTCCGCTGCCGCCCGCCGAGAAGGTCAAACGCCAGCAATACTCAAATTATGAGATAGAGGTGATGATGCAAAAGAACGCACAGGGAGCGGCCAAGTGCGTGATCCAGGTGCTGCGGGAGTCCGGCTTTCTAAATGAGGGTGGTGAGACGCTCACGCCGCGCGGGTTCCTCCCCTGGCTGTTTGATCCTATCCGCAAGCCTCCGGCAGAGCATGACTCCCCAGGTGAGGATGATGAAATAATCCTTGGCGAGAGCGACGGGTCAACTGACGAATCATCCTGCGAGACGTCCGGCTACTCCCACTGAAGACTTCCGCATTTTTACTTTTACCTTGTAATTTTTCCTTTTGTAAATTTCTGCCAGGGGCGAGATCCCCCAGGCCAATGTAACAACTTCGAAATTATATGAAAAGATCCGACTTTTTACTGAAATGGCCATTGTTTTTCATACTTTTCTATGCATCTCGCGTTATATTATCTGTGTATGAGTCTGCGCCTTTGAGTAAGCCTTAGGCTCTTAGGTGATGACCGCCACCCGTTCGAAAAATTAACTAAGCAAATTCTGCCGAGAGAGACATGCCGAGAGTCCGGCCAAGAGGGACATGCCGGGAGCCCTGCCAAGAGGAACATGCTGAGAGCCCTGTCGAGAGGGACATGCCGAGAGCCCTGCCGAGAGGGACATGCCGAGATGGGTCTACCTTTTCTTATCTCTACTTAGGATTGGTGCTAACTATTTGAGATCTTGTTGGCGAAGTACTTCGTAATGTTCGTCATGGGCTTAACTCCCCCGTCAGCTAGGTGAGAGACTGACAACGGGAGTGGCTCCAGATGTAATTATTCCAAGCATTCTGCGTCGCACCATCGAGCGGGCCTTCGAATCTG
Source organism: Platanthera guangdongensis (assembly GCA_039583875.1). NCBI lineage: Eukaryota > Viridiplantae > Streptophyta > Magnoliopsida > Asparagales > Orchidaceae > Platanthera > Platanthera guangdongensis. Next base: position 99,837,462 of record CM077157.1, read on the forward strand.
CAAACCCTTTTTCCTTTCCCCCCAAGCGAGCCTACGGCCCTGCCAGGTAGAGAGAGTATGGACCACAGGTCTACTCGGGGCCGAGTGCGCCTTCCAGCCCTGCCAGCTAATGGAAGCCTGACAGCGGGATCCTCTCGGGGTCTTCCCTTCCCCCCAAGCGAGCTTGCAGCTCTGCCAGCTAGTGAGAGCCTGACAGCGGGTCAACTAGGGGCCGAGTGCGCCTTTCAGCCCTGCCAGCTAATGGGAACCTGACAGCGGGATCCTCTCGGGGTCTTTCAAAACCACAAACCTTCCTTCCTTTCCCCCCAAGCGGGCCTACGGCTCTGACAGCTAGTGAGAGCCTGACAGCGGGTCTACTCGGGTCAGAGTGCGCCCTCCAGCCCTGCCAGCTAATGGAAGCCTGACAGCGGGATCCTCTTGGGGTCTTCCCTTATCCCCCAGCGAGTCTACGGCTCTGCCAGCTAGTGAGAGTCCAACAGCGGGTCTACTCGGGGCCGAGTGCGCCTTCCAGCCCTGCCAGCTAATGGGAGTCTGACAGCGGGATCCTCTTCTTTCAAAACACAAACCTTCCTTCCTTTCCCCCCAAGCGAGCCTACAGCTCTGTCAGCTAGTGAGAGCCTGACAGCGGGTCTACTCAGGGCCGAGTGCGCCAACCAGCCCTGTCAGCTAATGGAAGCCTGACAGCGGGATCCTCTCGGGGTCTTCTCTTATCCCCCAAGCGAGCCTACGGCCCTGCAAGCAAGTGAGAGTCTGACAACGGGTCTACTCGGGGTCGAGTGCGCCTTCAAGCCCTGCCAGCTAATGGGATCCTGACAGCGGGATTCTCTCGAGATCTTTCAAAACCACAAACCTTACTTTCCCCCCAAGCGAGCATACGGTCCTGCCAGCTAGTGAGAGCCTGACAGCGGGTCTACTCGGGGCTGAGTGCGCATTCCAGCCCTGCCAGCTAATGGAAGCATGACAGCGGGATCCTCTCGGGGTCTTCCCTTACCCCCCCCCCCCACCCCAAGCGAGCCTACGGCCCTGCCAGCTAGTGAGAGTTTGGCAGCTGGTCTACTCGGGGTCGAGTGCACCTTCCAGCCCTGCCAGCTAATGGTAGCCTGACAGCGGGATCCTCTCGGGGTCTTTCAAAACCATAAACCTTCCTTCCTTTCCCCCCAAGCGAGCCTACGGCCCTGCCAGCTAGTGAGAGCCTGACAGCAGGTCTACTCGGGGCCGAGTGCGCCTTCCAGCCCTGCCAGCTAATGGAAGCCTAACAGCGGGATGCTCTCGGGGTCTTCCCTCACCCCCAAGCGAGCCTACGTCCCTGCCAGCTAGTGAGAGCCTGACAGTAGGTCTACTCGGGGCCGAGTGCGTCTTCCAGCTCTACCAGCTAATGGGAGCCTGACAGCGGGATCCTCTCGGGGTCTTTCAAAACCACAAACCTTCCTTCTTTCCCCCCAAGCGAGTCTACAGCCCTGCCAGCTAGTGAGATCCTGACAGCGGGTCAACTAGGGGGCGAGTGCGCCTTCCAGCCCTGCCAGCTAATGGAAGTCTGACAGCGGGATCCTCTCGGGGTCTTCCCTTATCCCCCAAGCGAGCCTACGGCCCTGCCAGCTAGTGAGAGCCTGGAATCGGGTCTACTCGGGGCCGAGTGCGTCTTCCAGCCCTGCCAGCTAATGGAAGCTAGACAGCGGGATCCTCTCGGGATCTTTCAAAACCACGAACTCTTTGCATGCTTCGAGAAGAAAAAACAAATTTGCAATAACTCAATGGATTCATCATGATATAATGTACAATCTTAACAAAACTAATGGTAGAAACGCTTCAGATCGTCGCCGCTTCAAGCATGACTCATGGATACCTCTTCCACATTTTGGAGGTGGTATCCACCTGACCCCAGGGCCTTTTTAACTATGTAGGGACCTTCCCAGTTTGGATTTAGCTTCCCAACTGTTGTCGACCTTCCTACGGCATCGACTTTCTTCAGGGCTAGATCTCTCTCTTTGAATTGTTTGATCCTGACATGTTTGTCAAAATACTTACCTATCTGCCGCTTGATCACCTCATGTCTGATGGCAGCCACGTCTCGAAGCTCTTCCACCATATCCAGCGAGAGTCGTAGCTCCCCTTCATTTTCTTCCCTCCATTCCTCATCTCCGCCACTGGCAGTTGTGACTCGCGGCGATCGAACCTCAAATTCCACAGGCAAGACAGTCTCACACCCGTGTGAAAGCTTGAAGGAGATCTCTCCAGTGGTCGTGTTGGGGGTTGTCCGCAGAGCCCACAATACCGAGGGGAGCTGCTCCACCCAACTCCCCTTCAGGTTCTCCACTTTCTTCTTAAGCAGATTCACTATAATTTTGTTTGTTGCCTCCACCTGGTCGTTGCTTCTGGGGTGGTAAACGGAGGCAAACCTGATATCAATTCCCAGCTGGGTACAGAAACTGATGAACTCGCTTGCAAACTGCAGTCCATTATCTGTGACGATGGCTTGAGGCAACCCATGTCGACGGATGATCTCCCCTCATACAAAATTTCTGATGACCTGGGAGATTACCTTGGCCAACACCTTGACCTCCAACCATTTTGAGAAATAATCAATCATCACTAGAAGAAACCTTCTCTGTCCGCTTGCCGGGGAAAAAGGCCTAACCAAATCCATCCCCCATAAGGCGAAAGGTCATGGCGTCGTGATGCTTCTAAGCCTTTGGGCGGGCAAGAGTTGGAGGGGGGCGTAGAGCTGACATTTTTGGCACCTCCTTACGAACTCTGTCGTATCTTTCCTCAGGGATGGCCAAAAGTACCCCTGTCTGACCACCCTTCCCTCCAAAGTCCTGCCTCCTGGATGACTGTAACATTCGCCCGAGTGCACTTCTTCCAGAATTTGCAGGATTTCCTCCTCCGCCACGCATCGTGCCAGAAGCCCTGACAACATCTTCTGATGCAACCCTCCTTTGTGCATTAGGTAATGTCTCGATTTGTGTCTGAAGCTATTCGCATCTTTGGTCCCTTCGGGAAGTTTGCCGGTAGTCAAGAAAGCTACGAAGGGATCCACCCAAGAGGACCGCCGCTCCACTTCCATCAACTCTCCTATCTCGATCGTCGGGTGGAACAGCTCGGTCAAAGTTCCTCCACCCCGGGGCCCAAACTTAGCCAGCCGATCGGCTGCTGCACTCTCCTCCCCGGGGACATGCTGAATGGAGAATGTCCGGAACCCGCCGACCATCCCCCTTACCTTGGACAAGTACTTCATGAGGGTAGGCTCCCTAGCCTCATACTCACCCCTGATCTGCGACGCCACAACCAACGAGTCCGTGAATACTTTCACGTCATATACCCCGAGTTCCTTGGCCAGTCGCAGCCCTGCTATGACGACCTCGTACTCCGCCTGATTGTTTGTGACGGGGAAGTGCAAAACCACAGCCTGCTCTATGATGACCCCCTGAGGGCTTACCAATACTACCCCTCCCCCCAAAGAATGCTTCCCTGAGGCTCCATCGACCAACATCTTCCAAGCCTCCCGCGGTGGCAGCTTCTCACCCTCCACCTCGACAACGTAGTCGGCCAATAAAAAGGCCACTACTTGTGACTTAATGGAGAGTCGTGGCACAAAACTGATCAAATTCACTTAGCTCGATGGACCACTTGGCCAATCGCCCCGAGTGCTCCACCCCTTCGAAAATCTAGCGTAGGGGATGGTTCGTCACCACCGTGATCGAATGGTCCTGAAAGTATGGTCTGAGCTTCCTCGCCGAGATGATCAAGGAGAAGGCCAGCTTTTCCAGGATGGGGTAACGGAGCTCAGCCTTCTTTAAGATTTTGCTGACGTAGTAGACGGGTAACTGTTTCTTCCCCTCTTCCCTGAGCAAGACAGAGCTTACGGCCCCCGCCCCTACCCCAAGGTATAGAGCTAGGTCCTCCCCCTCCCCCGGGCTCTCCAGAAGCGGCGCTTGGGAAAGCTGACCTTTCAATGCCCGGAAATCCTCCTCGCATTCTTTCGTCCACTCGAACTTCTGGTTTCCCTGCAGCGCCCTGAAGAAAGGTGAGCATTTCTCCCCAGCCCGGGAGAGGAACATACTTAGCCCGGCGAGCTTACTCGTCAGACGTTGAACCTCTTTGGCGTTGTGTGGCAACTCCAGCTCCATGATAGCCTTCACCTTATCTTGGTTAGACTCCACCCCTGCTGGGGTGAGGAGGTGACCAAGGAACTTTCCCCGACTTGCCCCAAAGGCACACTTCTGGGGGTTGAGCCTCATCTTGAACTTTCTCAGGGTAGCGAATGTCTCTTCTAGGTCGAGTAGATGTGAACCAACATCCCTACTCTTCACCATGAGATCATCTACATAAACCTCCAGATTTCTACCCCTCTGACTTTGGAAGACCCGGTTCATCATACGTTGGTAAGTAGCTCATGCGTTCTTTAGCCCGAAGGGCATCATCTTATAACTGAAGCATCTCTCTCTCGTGATGAAGGCGACATCCTTGATGTCGGGAGGATGCATGCGAATCTGATGGTAACCTGAAAAAGATTCCAAAAAACTTATAATAGAAAAACCGACAGCTGAATCAACCAGCGCGTCGATCCGAGGCAGGGGGTAGCAATCCTTAGGGCATGATTTATTTAAAAGAGAAGAGTCTACACACATACGCCACTTTACTTCTGCCTTCTTTACCATAACCACATTGGAGACCCAGCATGGATACTGGATCTCCGAGATGAAACTTGCGTTAAGAAGCTTCTTGACCTCCTCGCGGATGGGCTCCTCCAGCTTGGTGGCGGTGGTCCTCATCTTCTGGCGGATGGGACGCGTCTTGGGGTCCAGATTCAGGCGGTGGCATGCCACGTCTGCATCGATGCCCGGCATGTCTGCAGCGCTCTAAGCGAAGATTTCGACGTTCCTTTGGATGCACTCTCGCATCCTTTCCTGATCCTCAGGGCTCAAGCCGCCGCTGATCCGCACCCTCTCCGCATTCCCTGCCCTGGTGAAGACCTCCATCTCCACGACCTCCTCCGCCGGCTCCAGCCGGGACCGCTCTCCGCCGCTCCTCGGCTCCTCCTCCTGCCCAAACTCTTCCTCCCCTCCTACTTCCTCCACCTTCATCGCCTCCAACAGGCTCTCCCTTAGCTCCACTTCTCCGCCTCCCTAGGCCTCAACCCCAGCTTCTTCTCCTCCCTGCTCCTCCGCAGCCTTCTCTCCAGCTTCCCCTGGGCTCACTTCTCCCTCCTCTACAGCAGCATCCTGCATCGCCATCTCCTTCTCCAGCTCTCCCGCCTCTGTCATCCAGGAAATGGTGTTGACAGCAGTCACATAGCACTGCCTCGCCACCTTCGGATCCCCTCTGACCATGACCGGGACTCCTATGTTGCTAAACTTGAGGCATTGATGGAATGTGGAGGGGACGCAACGGAAAGCACTGATGAGGGGCGCCCAAAATGGCGTTCTAGCTGCTCGGAGCGTCGACGATGACGAACCGACAGTTCCTCGAAACTCCCCCCAACTTCACGTGCAGCCCCACTCCCCCCTCAACTTCTTTTCTCTCCCCGAGAACCCGAACAACGGTCATCTGAGGCCAAAACCCTATGGGTCTCCACCTTCATCTCATCGAATGCCTTCTTGAAGATCACGTTCACCGAGCTTCCGTTGTCCACCATAATCCAGGAGACGGTGAAATTCTCTACGGTCGTCCGGATCACCAAGGCGTCCCAAAACGTGTCTTCGTAGTCGGGCATATCCTTCGATGAAAAGGTAATTTTTTCCTCCGGGGGGGGAGACTGGGAGGTCGAGGTGACGCTCCTTCGGTACATGGTCTGGAAACTCCCCTTACGGGTGGCTTCAATCTCAACTCCCCCATGGATCACCCCGATTCCTCCTCGGGCCCCCTCATTTGCCCGGTCTTCACACTTATCCTCTCCCCCTGGCAAGACTTCTTCAATCCTCATGGGCGGCTGCTGTCAAACCTGCCCCCTGGCCTCCCTAATCTCCAGAAACTCCGGGAAGGTGGTCGTCGCGTGACCTTCCTCCTGATGGAAGTCACAGAAAGGCAACGTCACCCCGTCTTCCCTTCACCTCGCTCCTCCTCGATCTCCTCTCCTTCCTCCTCTACCTCGGGCGATCTTCATTACCTCCTGCTGTCGCGGGAGGGGAGCCCTCTGCTCCTGCCTCCACGCCGGCTGATGGAACCTTCCCTGCTCACGGAAGTTATCCTTGCCTTGGAAGCCTCCCCCTACCCCTGGGGTGACCTTCTTGGGGCCTCCAGCCCAACCGGTTGTTCGGCTCCCGCTGCCTCCAACACGGGTGCTGCCCTGATGCACCTGACCTCTGGGCTCCTCTCTCCTCCTCTCCTATCTCTGCTCTCTCTGCCTCTCTGCTCCTGGCTCCTTCACATCCTCCTCCGCCAACTTGGCCAACTTCTTCACGAACGCCGGGTTGGTCATCTCGATCTCTATCTCCTTCGCCGCCCTATCCATCAGCTCCTCGAAAGAGAGGGGGGTACTCTGTTTAGCTCCATGCTAAAGAAACTCGACCTCAACCCGAGGGTGACGGCGAGCATCACGGTGTACCCCGGCATCTCCTGAACCTGCAGAATCTCCTCCTGGAACCTATCAACATAGCGTCTCAGCATCTCCTCCGGCTTCTGCTTGATGGCAAACAAGCACTCTGCCGACTTCTTCCGCTTCTTCGATGTGGAGAACCTCAACAGGAACTCACGGCGCAGGTCTTCAAAGCAGTAAATAGAGCTTGCAGAGAGTTGATGAAACCAGTCTCTCGTCTTCTCCTTCAAAGTGACGGCAAAACGCCGACACTTGCAGGCATCTGACATCTGCCTTATGGAAACGGCATCCTCGAACAATTGCACGTGCTGCACGGGGTCGTCTCTGCCCGTGTAGTAGCACATGTCGGGCTCTCGAAACCCGTCCGGAACCGGGGCCGAGATGATCAGCTCGCTAAAAGGGTTTCCGCCCACCACCTGCCGAGAGGGCACATCACGAGATCTCAGCTCGCTGAGCCCGTCAACACTAGCCTGCCCGGGGAAGAGCTCCCGCCCGGCGACATCCCTCTCGCCAAACTCTGTCGGGACCTCCTTTTTGGGACGCTTCCCGGGAGCGTTCTTGCCCAAAGACGGAGCGGCATCCACTGGAACCTGAGGCGTCGCCCACTCGCTCCTTGCCGAGAACGCCAGATGGATGGTCTGCAAGACATCCCACCCGAAGTCTTTCAGCATCCCCAAAGTCACCCCACTCACCTGGGGTGGAGAACCTCCTGAGCCTGCTCCTTCCTCCTCACCTCTAGCTATGAGACTAAGCCTGAGATTTTCTTCTATCCGCTACGGTGCACGCTCAACGCACCAGAGATGTTGGAACGAAAAACTGGCCCCAACAAGAGTTCGGAGCATGGGGTGTAGCTAACACCTACTTCTCCAAAACTCATACCCTTGTCCAGTGACTTGGAACTAAAGAACAGACCTTGGGCTACATCTTGGAGGTCCAGCCACTAACTCGGGAGATCTCAGAGTGCTCTCGCTCCTTAGCAAAATGCTGAGCTAAGGATACCTCAGAAAACGCTACAAGACTCTTAGAAAAATGAGAAACCTTGCCTTCTAAAGTACCTTGTGGGTCTATTTATAGATTTCCAATATTTGGCCTGCCAACAGCATAATTCCGCTTTTCAAAAAGGTTATACGCAGCCCAAAATGGTCTGATAACAGTCAAACTCCGTTGTTCTGAAGAGTTAAATGCAGACCTCTAAGGGCATATAAGTAAATTTACCTCTATATCTTACTATCGCGTTGAGTGGAGAAGCATCACTCAACGACAGGAACTGCGGCGTTGAGTGGAGAAGCATCACTCAACGCTAAGAACTACGGCGTTGAGTGGAGAAGCACCACTCAACGCTAACCCTGAAGGTTTCCCGCTGACCCGGGCGCAAACCTTCCTGCAAGCCCTGGGCGGGAACCCTTCTGCAAGCCCTGAGCGGGAACCCTTCCACTTCCAGGGACTAGGGCGTTGAGTGGAGAAGCATCACTCAACGCCAACTCTGAGGGACAAGGCGTTGAGTGGAGAAGCATCACTCAACGTCATGGGCTAAGGCATTGAGTGGAGAAGCATCACTCAACGCCAAACCTGAGGGCCAAGGTGTTGAGTGGAGAAGCATCACTCAACGCCAAGGGCTATGGCGTTGAGTGGAAAAGCATCACTCAACGCCAACCCTGAGGGCCTCCCGCCGGCCCGGGCGCAAACCTTCCCGCAAGCCCTGGGTGGGAACCCTTCCGCAAGCCTTGGGCGGGAACCCTTCCGCTTCCATGGACTAGAACGTTGAGTGGAGAAGCATCACTCAACGCCAACTATGAGGGCTAAGGCGTTGAGTGGAGAAGCATCACTCAACGTCAAGGACTAAGGGCTAAGGCGTTGAATGGAAAAGCATCACTCAACGCCAAGGGCTAAGGCGTTGAGTGGAGAAGCATCACTCAAATCCAACAGCTAAGGTGTTGAGTGGAGAAGCATCACTCAATGCCAACTTTAAGGGCAAAGACGTTGAGTGGAGAAGCATCACTCAACGTCATGGGCTAAGGCGTTGAGTGGAGAAGCATCACTCAACGCCAACCCTGAGGGCCAAGGTGTTGAGTGGAGAAGCATCACTCAACGCCAAGGGCTAAGGCGTTGAGTGGAGAAGTATCACTCAACGCCAACCCCGAGGGCCTCCCGCCGGCCCGGGCGCAAACCCTCTCGCAAGCCCTGGGCGGGAACCCTTCCGGAAGCACTACTCGTTTGACCCGATTAGCTCAAAGCCCACTCAAACCTGTGGTCCTGGGCCTTTGGGTCTTACTCAGCAAATATGGGTTTGTACAAGCCCCTCCTTTAGAGCAGATGCGAAAATAAAAATTGTGTTTTATACTTGCCTGCAGTGAATGATTCCTAATGAAGATGAGAGAACAAAAATATACATTCAGATGGATGATTTCAAACATGCGAGAGGATTATTTGTGTTAGACTCTGCAAAATCAACTAGAACCCAAAGAACTCTAGGTTTAACATATTTGTTTAATGCTATTTTCAATTATCAAGCAATAAACATGTTATTAATTATTATCATATTAGACATTTAGTGTATTGTTATTTATAGCTGACCGAGGATTCCAACGGAGATAACTGCCCGGAATTGAAAAGATTTGCAATCTGGGTTCTTAGTTTGACATATAGCTCTTCTGGGTGTGAACGCAACTTGAGTGTTTTTGAGATGGTGAGATCCACTACTCGAAAATATCCTAACACTTAACATTGAATATTTGACTGAATTTAATTTCAATCAAGCATGAGTGTTCTTATAATTTTTATTTTTTCAAAATAGGTGCATTCGAAACGAAAAAACCGATTGCATCAAAAGAAAATGAATAATCTAGTATTTGTGATATACAATATGAAGTTGATGGAACGGCAAGAAAGAAGAGATGTGCATCTAAAGGAGAAGTTTTTAAACTTTGAGGATATCTTTTCGGATGATGAATGGATCACCGAGAAAGAAGATCCCGTTCTTCCTCGTAAGGGTAATTGGTTGAGGATTCTTCAAAGTAGAGATGCTCAAGAAACCTATAGTGATGATAGTGCGAGAAGAAATGTTGAAGAATCTGTGGCAGCAGTAGCTGATGAATGTAAGTTTGAAATTATTTAATTCGAAAATGAAAAATTATTCAATTATATTATGTATCATAATTAAAACATTTTTTATTTTAGGTGGAGTATATGATCTCACCAAAAGGCGAAGTGAACTTGATGCTGGCGATTATATTAGTGAAGCTGAATGGGATGATGATCATAATGACAGTGGTGATGATGATGATGCAAAAAATGCAGAACTTGATAATGAGGACAAGGCTGATGTCGTTGTTAAAGATTTATATTAGTGGTTTTGTATCGGTCCGAGAAATCTATGTTACGGATTTATATTAGGGCATGGCTGATGTGAACTTTATGTTATTTTTGTGTTTAGTTGTTCATTAATTTATTTTTGATATAAGTATTCAAATTTTTATTATTTGTATAGTTTCTTATGTGTTAATTGTGTGTAATTGGTGATAAAAAATTTATTTACATATTTTACGACATAATCTATGATTTTTGTGGAATCTTACGATACTCGATCTTATCTGATCCAACCGAAAAACGATCCTACCTAGGTTGTTTAGGCCTGGGATTGAACACCCGACCTTCTAGATAAGAGTCTTTCACTAGAGCTCTTACCTGACCTCCTAGATAAGAGTCTTTCATTAGAGCTCTCATCATCTGCAGATCGATTGGTGATAAGAGCTCTAGTGAAAGACTCTTATTTAGGAGGTCAGGCGTTAGATCCCGAGCCTCAACTTACTGTTTTCTGGTGATGGGAGGCAGAGAGCTAGCTGGGGTGTATGTGTTGTAGCCTTGATGAAAACTGCCTTGGTGGACTACAACGTGTGCCCCTGGTGGGACTCCAAGGTGGCAGACAAGTGTGACGCCTATCTGCATCAAGGGGTGGACCCCAAACATTAAAATGTACTACATCAAAAGGACTAGAACTAAGAGAAAACAAATGTGAAGAGTTATGTTTAATATGTTTAGGCAACTCACATATATCACAAAATAAAACTTTAATAAAAGGCATAAACGGGGGAAAAAGTTTTAAAACATAAAGCTGGGAGGGATGTTTGAGGCATTGACGTTATCTTCGAACATCCGCAACAGTAACGGTGTAACCTGTAGTGGAGCAGAGGGCATGAGATGGTAGTTGTTGGTCCAGCAAGTACGAGCCGCAGCGATTCTTACTACTGTCAATGTTCCGCTTCGTGCCCAGATTTTGAAAAATGCAAGATTCAGGAAAAAAATATTACGGAGCAGTTAAGAGATCCAGAAAGGCAGTAATATTACTGACCGGAATAAGTTATAAGGAAAAGAAGGAATGGAGACGGTTGGTGTGGAAAATATTCGCAAAGAGAATAAAAATCGAACTAGCAATCCAACGAGCCAAGTATACCTATCGAAATATAGCTATGTGACACAAGTGTCGTATTAAAATCCGGGAACTGTTAAGTAATCTTACTCACACGAAAACTATTATCTTATCGAAGATACTTTCGGGGTTGTTAACTAAATTAAAAGAAGAGACTACTAGTATAAAGAAAAACACACTTGCACTTGAACAGAAATGCCACAACTAGCGATTAAAACGAGCAGTTGAACAATGATAAAGAAAAGCACTCGATCGAGAATCACCTCGGCTAAAGTTGATCAAAAAATGTGATAATAAACCTTAACTTAAAAAGGTAAAGGACCTTGACCGTGGAGGTTCATAAAGCATGAACACTCTTCTCTCGAAGTCGTGCCCAACTGAGTTTAGGAAGGTCTGACCGAACTCTCGTCCAAATCGGAGACCTAAAGCTCGCTTTACGCAGTGAACCCCACTATTGAATTTCACTCCAATCTGGGAGATTTAACGTCTGCCTCTCTCGAGGGGTGCGTGCAACTCTTTTTACTCTTGAGTATTCACTTCAAACTACGAGCCTGTCGGATAGCTAAGAATGAAAACAAATATGGAAATTATATATCGATGATATAACTCGAAACAAGAGTAATCAAGAATAAATCAAGGTCTAAATCTTAAAAAGAAAAAAAAAAGTAAAATTAAAGCATCATAACTTAATCAACTCGAACCTCGGATCATCAAGGTCGAGTACAAGCAGGATTAGTTACTCATGGTGAAGTGGAGGAAGAGAGATGAGTAGAAGTGCAATAAGAAAACAAAGAAAAGGCACACTTTTTATTAATGTAAAAAGAGAACTACAACTTGAAATAAAAGATTACAAGTGCAATGACCAATGAAATAAAAAATAAGCTAGCATTAACATTAGACTACTGAAACAATTACAAAAACTAAAACAAAAAGAGTAAACTAAGCTAAGATTAAAAAGCTTAAAATGAGGAGGGAGAGGAGAAGCAAGAGAAACTACAAGAAAACAAAACGGCAGCACCTCCCCTCTCACTCCAAAACTGCTTCTGGACACAAGGGGGTCTGAATTTATAGAAACTTTTGCGGGTCGGTCACGCCCCCTGTCACGCTCGGGTAGGGCGTGTCAGGGGGCGTGTCATGTACGGGGTTGACATCGGGAGCTGAATTCTGACGGAAATCATGATTTCATTTGTACGTCGGTGGACACACCCAAGGACACGCCCGTGTAGGGTGGGCGTGTAAGGCACGTCAAGCTTCAATCAGTGGTCGGAAATCCGTCAAACACCGGAAAATGCGGAACACGCCCAGTGACACGCCCGTGTAGGGAGGGCGTGTCTGTACTGTTGACGTGTAGCGGCGGAAAAACTTTAAATGCGCAGCAGGCTTCAGGACGAGGGTTACACGCCCAGTGACACGCCCATGGAGGGCGTGTCAGGGGGGCGTGTCAGATGTTTTGCTCGGGATTTGGGTTCAGGCAGCAAGCTTCCTCGGGATTGGGTTACACGCCCGATGACACGCCCAGGGAGGGCGTGTGAGGGGGGCGTGTCTGGTCATTTTGGCTGAAAGCTGGGAAAACCTGCAAAAAGAAGAGAAAGCATTAGTGGTATTAAAATATATACAAAACGAGGACAAAATAAAACTTTACAAACATGATTTCTATATTAAAAAGTAGTAATTACCCAAGTAGTTTACACTACAAAACTTATTATCAAATTCTTCCAAACTTAAGTTTTGTTTGTCCCCAAGCAAAGATATAAAACTAGCTAACATAAAAGTGAATAATCAGGAAAATTCTAATTATGCTAACACAAGTACCATGCAAAATTCTAAGTAGGGAGAAAGTGAAACGTAAACCTAAAACAATTATTTAAACATAGTTTAACAATATATAAATTTTACTAACGAAAATAACTCATCCAAAATTTTAACGAAATTCTTAAAATAAATTTAAACAAAGCAACAAAATAAAAAAAACGCATTGAGTTGTTACAAGATTCAAGAAACACATTATAATTATATCATTCAAATAACAAAAATCTAAATTTAAATGCAGAACCATACTATTTTACTTTTCTTCTTTACTTAGCTAATAAATAAAAATCAAAAACATGAATCAAAAAAACTTATTAGAACTGAAACGTTTGGTTTAGTCATATAATTAGGAATGAAATTCAAAGATAAACATGAAGGCTTAAAATCACACTAAACCAAAATAAAAAAGTTTCAAAAAATTTCATCATAAATAAACTATTTTTCTTTCTTTTTCTTTTTCATTTTCTTTTCCTTTTTTTCCTTTCTTTCTTCTTTTTTTTCAAAACAAAATAAAAGTCATAAATAATTTTCTTTTTATTTTGAAATTGGCCAAACAAGTGTAAATACTTATTTTGAGAATACTTTTTTCAAAAACAATCTCCAAATATAAATCACGAAACAACTCTATCATAAAAGCAGTTAACTAGGGAAAAAAATTTATGTTGGCAAGAACGCTCAAACGAAAACAAAAACGGCCTAAATCATTTTCATGCTTCTAAAATTTAAATAAAACATAGTTTTAAAAAATTTCAAAAAACAAGTCCAAGATAATAAAAGAAGACTAATGAAATTATTTTGAAAATAGAAATAATAGACGCTTTAGATCGTTCACATCTACTACGTCAATCAAAAGTTGGCATTACAAAAATTATTCAAAAACGAAAAGAAAAATAGTGGATGAAATATTTTCGAGAAAATAAAGAAAATAAAAAACGAAAACCATAATAAAAATGCGAGTTTTAGAAAAACGTTTCACATTAACATGCTACCGCGAATTAGAAACACAGCAAGGCCAACATTTTAATTGTGAAACATAATTAAAAAGATTGATTAGAAATATTATAATTAACTAAGTCATTATAAAGAATATTGAGAAAAATAAAACAAAAACAAGAGGTACTATTGAAATACCAAAATCAGTTTAAACTAAATAACATATATTTTTTTTTATTTTGAAATATTCCCTTTTTTTTATTTTTGAGATATTCTCTTTTTTTTTGTATTTTTAAGATATATATAAAAAAAATTGATTTTGATTTTGATTTTTTTAAAGGAAACAAAACAAAGACAAAAGCAGGAAATCCTCCCCCAAGCTTAAAATGAGCATTGTCCTTAATGGAGAAAGGAGGGGAAGGAGAGAGAAATTAAAACAGAAATGAAAGTACAGAATTGAAAAACAGGTACTTCCCCTGATTTATACGCCGCGAATGTTGATTGATGTCGCTCCCCCATGCTTGCGTTTTGGATCTTCATGAAATGTCTTCTTTGGACTTCGTGATAGATTCAGCAGCGTTGGAGCAGGCGATCGCAGAAGCTTCAGTTTGTCGGTGCCGTCCCGGGCAAAAAGTGCAAAATAAAAAAAAACAGAAAAATAACTTGGGTTGCCTCCCAAGAGCGTCCTTTGTTTCAAAACGTCGTTTGAGCTCGATGCAACAAAATAATATTGTCCAAAAGATTATTGTCCAAAATAATATTTAAAATTTTTAACAAAGATAAAAAAAATTAAGCTAGTTAAAGTTCGGATCATGCATAATAAATTTAATACAGTTTAGACTGACATCACCACAAAAATAAAGTTTAAGACACTGACCATTCACTTCGAGCTTACCCTTATCAGCGTGTGAAATTAAAATTGTGCCATACGGAAAGACTTCTTTAACAGTAAACGGCCCAAACCATCGTGATTTTAGTTTTCCAGAAAATAAACGCAAACGTGAATTATATAAAAGAACTTGGTCGCCCGGTTTGAATGTTTTTGGGTGGCTTAAGTGTTTATCGTGAAAACGTTTCGTCCACTTTTTATAAAATTTGTTATTTTCGTATGCGTAAGAGCGTCCCTCGTCGAGCTCGTTAAGTTGAAATTTTTTAAGGTCGCCGACAGAGTGGGGATCGAAATTTAAAAACCTTAAGCCCCAAAAAGGGCGGTGTTTTAATTCTACGGGTAAATGGCACTATTTTTCATAGAACAACTGATATGTCGTACAACCGATGGCGGTTTTGTATTTTGTTCGGTAGGCTCATAGAGCATCGTCTAATTTGGTTGACCAGTCTTTTCTAGAGGTGGATACAGTCTTTTCTAAAATTCTTTTAGGCTCTTTGTTCACTACTTCGACTTGTCCGTTAGTTTGGGGGTAGTAGGCAGTTGAAAGCTTATGCGTAACGCCGTATTTAATAAGAATTTTTGAAAACTGCGCGTTACAAAAATATGAACCCCTATCGCTAACGATGGCTCGTGGCGTACCGAATCGAGAAAATATTTTTTTCAAAAACGTAATTACGGCTCGGCCGTCGTTAGTTGGAAGAGCTTGGGCTTCAGCCCATCGTGAAACATAATCTACAGCAACTAAAATGAATTTATTCTCGAAGCTAGAAGGAAGGGGGTCAACAAAATCAATTCCCCAGAGATCGAAAACTTCGCACTCAAGGAAATAATTTTGTGCTATTTCATTTTTATTGAAAATATTTCCCGACCGTTGGCAACTATCACACCTACTCACAAAGGCTTGCGCGTCTTTAAACAGGTCAGGCCAGTAATAACCCGCGCAAAGCACTTTGTAGGCGGTGTGAGCAGCTTGATAGTGACCACCAGTCGGTCCTTCATGCAAATGTTTTAAAATATCTAATCTTTCTTCAAAAGAGACACATTTCCTTATCACTTGGTCCGCACAGACTCGGAAAAGATGCGGGTCCTCACAAAAATAGTTCTTCAACTCAGAAAAGAATTTCTTCTTTTGCTGAGAGAAATCTTTCGGGAGCACACGAGCCACTAAATAGTTGGCGATGTGTGCAAACCAAGGAGAAGGGGATGTGTTAATTAAAAGCAGCTTCTCATCGGGGAAGAAATCATTACAAGATTTTTCATCTAATTTTTCTATACAAGGATTATCTAATCGTTAGAGATGGTCGGCGGCCAAATTCTCGGCACCTCGCTTATCACGGATTTCTAAGTCAAACTCTTGGAGAAGTAAGACCCAGCGAATCAGGCGCGGTTTGGCATCCGTCTTAGCAAGAAGATACTTGAGAGCCCAGTGGTCCGTAAAAACGATAATTTTGGAAAGCGTGACATATCTGCGGAATTTATCAAAAGCGAAAACAGCTAGGAGCTCCTTCTCGGTTGTGGTATAATTTTTTTGTGCAGATGTAAGTGTTTTACTTGCATAATAGATGGGGTGGAAGACTTTAGATATTCGTTGTCCTAGTACGGCTCCCACCGCGAAACTACTCGCATCGCACATAATTTCAAAGGGAAGGTCCCACACCGGAGCTATCATAATAGGGGCATTAATTAACTTTTCTTTTATTAATTCAAAGGCAGATAGACAAAGGTCATCAAAAATAAATGGGGCGTCTTTTTCCAAAAGATAAGTAAGGGGTTTGGTGATTTTAGAGAAGTCTTTTATGAAGCGGCGGTAGAAGCCAGCGTGTCCTAGGAAACTTCTTATAGCTTTGACGTTCGTAGGCGGCGGTAGCTTCTCGATAACTTTTATCTTAGCTATGTCTACTTCAATTCCTCTCGCAGAAATTTTATGACCCAAAACTAACTCCTCCCTCACCATAAAATGGCATTTTTCCCAATTTAGGGCAAGGTTAGTTTCTTCGCATTTTTCTAAGACTTTTTCGAGGTTTTCTAAACAATTATCAAAGACATCGCCGAAGACGGAGAAATCATCCATAAATACCTCCATAATGTTTTCTACATACTTGTCGAAGATAGCGAGTATACATCGCTGCAATGTAGCTGGCGCATTGCATAATCCAAATGACATTCTTCGGTAAGCGAAGGTGTCGAAGGGACAAGTAAACGTAATTTTCTCCTGATCCACGGGAGAGATGGGGATTTGAAAGTACCCCGAGAGACCATCGAGAAAACAGTAAAAGCTATGCCCGGATAATCGTTCTAAAATTTGATCGATGAACGGAAATGGAAAGTGGTCCTTGCGGGTGGCATCGTTTAACTTACGATAGTCAATACACATTCGCCACAGTGTCACCGTCCGTGTCGGGATTAAGTCATTATTCTCATTACTAATTACAGTTATCCCTCCCTTTTTCGGCACTACCTCGACAGGGCTAACTCACTTACTATCAGAGATAGGATGGATAATTCATGTGTCTAAGAGTTTCATAACCTCGCCCTTTACGACTTCTTTCATATTTGGATTTATACGGCGCTGAGGTTGCATTTAATTACGTGAATTATCTTTCATTAAGATTTTGTGGGTGCAGAAATATTGGCATATGCCCTTGATATCAGATATCTGTCAGGCAATAGCTCGGCGATGTTTACGTAACACGAGTAGGAGCTTATCATTTTGCACTTCAGTTAGATAGGCCGAAACTATTACTGGTAACTTAGAATCCTTTTCTAAGAAGGCATACCTAAGATGTTCGGGTGGTTCCTTTAATTCCAGGGTGGGGGGTTCTTCATATCTTTTTCAAAAACAATGTCTTCGTAGACTTTTTCTTTATACGAAAAATTGAAAGAAGTGGAGCTAGTGGCCATGGCCGCTTCTTGCAGAGATACATTTGGAAGAGTTGAAGAAGAACAAAAATCAGAAAATTTATTTTCACTTTCAGAAAGATAGTAGGAAGATTCTTCACCTAAGGTATCTAAGAAAAAACAGGAGTCGTCATTTTCTAGGGTATTCTTCATTGAGGGGGTGATAGAGAAAATAACTTCATCGTCGCCTACTCGTAGGAAGAGCTTGCAATTGCTTACGTCAATGATAGCTCGGGAGGTGGCAAGGAAGGGTCGGCCAAGGATCAAGGGAACCTCGACGTCTTCTTCGATGTCCAATATGACGAAATCCACCGGGAAGATGAATTTGTCGACTTTAACTAAGACATCCTCCACGATTCCTAACGAGTATTTCACGGATCTATCAGCGAGCTGGATACTCATGCGTGTGGGGTTAAGCCTACCAATTCATAACTTCGTGAATAACGAGAGGGGCATCAGGTTGATACTCGCACCTAAGTCGGCCAATGCGTGCTTGACAAAAATATCACCAAAGACACATGGAATAGAAAAACTACTCGGATCACTGATCTTCTTTGGTAAACAGTTTGTCAAGATCGCAGAGCACTCGGCATTTAGCGTGACGTGCTATAAGTTTTCTAACTTTTTTTTATTAGTCAGGAGGTCCTTAAGATACTTAGCGTACTTCGGCATTTGGGAGATTGCTTCGTGGAAGGGTAGATTTACGTGGATTTTGAAAGATATTGTACCTAATCACCTAGAGGGGGGGTGAATAGGTGACTTAAATCTTTTTAACTTTTTAGGCAGAAATCAGATTATAACACAGAATTATATCTACTTTATCACAGCACACAATCAGCAATCACAGATTTCCACAAGCACACAGTAGACACTCAGATTTATAGTGGTTCCCCAAGGTTTGGGTACATCTACTTTCCCCCTTCGCCTATCTAGTAGTGTACTAGATTCGGCCAAACTCCTCCACTATCTCAGATCCTCAGATCTTACACTCAGAACCCCAAAACAAGGTTCCTACAGCTCAGGCCCAAGACCCTACAACTCAGCTTCTTCACAAAGCCTACACTCAGCTTCTTCACAAAGCCTACACTCAGCCACCAAGGCCTACACTCAGCCACAACAGGCCTACACTCAGTCACAACAGGCCTACACTCAGGCACACAGGCCCTACACTCAGCCTTTATAATTACAAACTTACAAAACTCAGATCCCTAAGGATCCTACAAGAAAATATGAATACAAAATGTAATCTCAACAACTCAGTGAAAAGAGAGAAGAGTTGTGAGTTTGTTGATTAGTTCTTGGAAGAACTCAGTTGAGATCAAACTGACTTGGCTTTCTTCAAAGCTTCTTGAATGTAAAACACAATAAGATTGATCTCTTCTGCAGTTGATCCTTGATCTCTGCTGCTTAAGATTCAGAACAAATTCTGAACCCTTCTTCTCAGCCTGGTTCCAACGGCTGACTTCTTGGATGGAGCTCTCTCTCTCCAACTTCTTAGATCTTCACTAGATTCTTCAAGTAATAGCTAGATCTTCTTCTTGTTGATGATCACTTGAACTTGTGTTCAATCAATCTTTTGTCAATCTCTTTCTGTAGACAGTATAAGCTTATTTATAGGCCTTCTTCATGGTAACCGGCTAGTCCGGTTCATGACTGATTTCTGACAACTCTGACAGGTGCAGAAGACCGGCTGGAATGGCAGCTGTCAAGTCATCCAGTCAGTTCTTGAAAATTCTGTAACTGTCTGAAAGTGTCGAGACTGTCTGTCTTTAAGTGTCGACACTTATAGACTAAGTGTCGACACATGTTGTCTAAGTGTCGACACTAGCCTACAAGGTGTCGACACAACTCATTGTGTTGTAGATTTTATATCTCGACACTGCTTCTTCTTCATGTGTCGACACTGATAATGTGTGTCGACACAAGTACTTGTACTTCATTATATTGCTGAATTCTTGTAAGTGTCGACACATCTCCTTTGTGTCGACACATCTTCATGTGTTGAACTTGTCCAGTGTCGACACAACTTCTTGGTGTCGACACAAGCATTCTGTGTTGATACTTGCTGAGTGTCGACACTGCTCCTTGTGTCGACACATTCTTCTTCTGTCGAGACTCTGGCTGAGTGTCGACACATCTCCTTAGTGTCGACACTTGTACTTAGAATATTTTTGAACTTTGCTAAGTGTCGACACAGCTCCTTGTGTCGACACTTTTTTCAAGTGTTGAGTCTTCAGCTGAGTGTCGACACATTCTTTCCTGTGTCGACACTTTCTTCAAGTGTTGAGTCTTCTGCTGAGTGTCGACACATTGCTCCGGGTGTCGACACATTCTACTTACACTCTGCTGACTTTTGCTGAGTGTCGACACAGCCTCCAAGTGTCGACACTTTCTGATGTAGACACAGTTTCACTGGGTGTCGACACAACTGCTAAGTGTCGATACTGCTTTACTGCACTTTTTTTCATTGAGTGTCGACACAGCTCCTTGTGTCGACACTTTCTGTCTGTTTTCGACTCCACATCCCTGGTGTCGACACAAATACTCCAAGTGTCGACATTGTTTGCCTGGGTGTCGACACAAGTCTTTTTAAGTGTCGACACTTTGCTTCTGGGTGTCGACACATGGACTTAGTAACTTTTTCTTCTTTCCTGTAAATACTTAACCTGCACAAGTAAACTCAAAACACATCAAATATATTTTGATGTATATCATTGAGTTGGGTGAGACTTCTTCAAATCAGGTACATTAGATCCAATGTACCCAACAATCTCCCACTATTTGGAGAAGTCATAACCCTTAGTCAATGATATACACCATTCATAATAAAGTTACAAAATGATGTAAAGCAGGAGTATATAACAGGGCAAACATAAACATGTATTAATCAAAACATGTAAACATAGACATTATCTCAGAACAATTATGAAATAAATTTATCACACAGCAAATTTATCACACAGCACATTGTTCTAACAGCTTTGTCATATTCATTTTTCAAAAGTTTACAAGGTGTTTAAAATCAAAAGATTACAATTGTAAACTGAAGAAAATTCTATTCTATTTTTGTTCAGCCTCTTTGATCACTATTCCTTTTCCAGATTGTACTTTGGCTTGAACAGGGGCTTCAGTAAATTCAATATCATCAGGCTTCTTGCCTTTCAGATCCTTTTTCTTTTGCTCTTCAGCTTTAATCTTTTGCCTTTCAAAATAATGATATGGCTTGGGAAAGTACTTGCTAGGCTCCTGGGCAGTAGGAGGTAGTTTTCCCATCTTGGCCTTTCTTCTATATTGGACTATGGCTTCTTGCCTTGTCTCATGTTTCCTTCATTCCAATTCAGAAAACCATTTATTTCTGTCTTGAATATTATCTTTTGCAGCTTTTCATGCAGTTAAGATAATGTTTCTTGAAGTGGGGCTCCACTGCTCAAAGTCTGGTCTTAGTTCAGCTTGCTCCCTGAACCTCTTTTTAGACAGTCTGGCTTCTTCTTGTTTCTGCAGAGCTTCTTGCATAGCCTCAGATACTGGCTGAACAACCTTCTCTATGATGACATTTGGCTGACCCCCAGGTGGGCTATACATTGATTGTATATCAGCTTGAACCATATCAAAATCTGGAGGAGGGTAGATGACTTGAGCCACTTCAGGTTGCTCCCCTCCTAGATATGCAGGATGTATCCCAGATTCTGCAACATTGTCATCATCACATAAAGGAGGATATCCAAGAGTTGCTCTGATAGAATTAGATATCCACTTGGCATGATCAGAGCTGGCTTTGACTAATACCCTCTCCCCCTTTATGACTTCTCTTTCTATGTGATCTCTGACATCATCTTTCTGAAATCTCACTTGGTTATCCAAATAGTTGACTTCATCTTTAAAGAAAGGTTTCAACCTTTGGAGTTTGTCAGTTATCAACTTCTGAGAGGCTTGAATTGCAGTTGTAACAGCAGTTAAGCTCTCTTGCAGTGCTTTATCAAAATCTGCCTTAGCAGTAGCAATAGAAGTTGTCAGTCCAACAGCTATGTTTTTCATTTCTGTGGCAATTGCATTATGGGAAGCAGTTAAGTTATCATTCATTCTGATCTGGTTCTCAAGAACATATTTTTGCTTCAGTGCAATGTCATCTACTTGAGCTTTGATCTTTTCTTGATGAGTTGCTAAATAGACTACTACATTCCCTCCTTTGTGGAAGCAGTCAGTCATCTACTTCTTATTAAGATTCATTTCAAATCTTATAGATTTTATATCTTGGGCTAGATCAAACTGTAAGGATTTATGCCCTTCATCCACATAGGTTTCTATGGCTTTCCTGTGCTCATCAAGTTTTATTTGCATAGCAACCATGAGAGAACTATAATCTACAGATGGAGCTTGTTGAGATATAGGCTGTGGAGCAATAGTTTGTAGAGCCTTCTTATAAGTTTGACTTCTTCATTTGAAAACTTGAAACTTCCTTTTCTTAGCCCTTGCTGCCTCCTCATCTTCAGAAGCTGAGGTGCTGGCTATGTCTACCCTCTCCTTAGGTAGCTCCTCAACAGTTTGGGGCTTCTCAGGCTCTTGCCTTGCAGGTTCTTCCAGAATTTGCACTTGCTCCCCCTCAATAGGAGCAGTCTCCCCCTCAACAGCAGCACTGTCCTTCTCAAGGTCTGCTTGATCCAGATTAAGGAAAAGATCTTCCATGGTAAATTCTTGTGGAGAATGGGCTGGAGAAATTCTTGGCTCATCTACCACTGCATCAGAAACTACTTGAACTGTAACAGATGTGTCCTCCGTGACAACATCTTGGACTTGACTATCAATCTGAGTTTGCTGATTAACATTAGTTAAGGAATCAGACAAAACATTATCCTCTATAGGGAAATCTAAAGCATTAAGCTCAGTGATTACCTCAAGAATGATGTTTGTAGCTTGCTCACTCTCAAGAGGAGTTGGTTCTTCCACTATTAGAGGCTCCCCCTGGACTGAATCCTGATGTAATGGGCTAGCTTGAGGTAGCTCCCCCTGCCTCTCAGCAACTTCTTGTTGAGCTGGAGACTTCCCAGCATCTCCAGTGTCTTCTTCTTCAGGAGTGAAGACAACTTGTTCTTCACTACCAGAGCTGCTAGATGATTCTTGAGCTACTGGGGCAGCCTTCTTCTTCTTCTTTAGTGGTGTTACTTTCTCAGGAGTTATTTTCTCAGGGGTTGGCATCTCCTTAGACAAAACCCTGTCCCATCTGGAGAATATCCTTAAGTCCATTTTCCTCATATGATTGATTTTACTGTCAGCAGCTTGACCCATAACCTCTGATATACTACCAGCTAGGTATAAACTTATGATTCTACCCAAATTGGATTTCTTCAGACTCTCCTTAATCTTTTCAAAGACAACAATAGACCAATCAGTTTTTAGGCTGAAGATTATCCTGGTCATGAGATTGAACATATGGGCAGATACCCTATCATGCCCTTCAGGCTTACTTAAGATCACTTTGCCAACAATTTCTGATAGAAATTTCTCTTGGCTGTTCATGTCTTTCCTATTAAACACAGATCCAATTTTCATTTTTGAATTCAGACCACACCATGTCAAAGCATCTCTGGTCTTGGAAGTTGTTACTTCATCCTCTTCTTTTGTCCTTGACAGGTTTAGAACCTTTCTCAAACCGTTTGGAGAGACCTTCACTCGTTCTCCATGGACCCTGGACTTGATCTTGAATCCAGATTCGTCTACTTTAGCTCCATTTAGGAATTCCAGTACTTCTTTCTTCCAGATCTTAGTCGGCTCAGAAACAAGAAATTCTAACCCTGAGTCTGTAACTAGGGTTACTACATCCTTGATTTCCTGTTCTGCTTCGTCAAACGCTTGTCGCACCAGTTCGTAGCCTTCATTGACGTTCTCCTCGAGCTTTGGCGTCATTAGTGTTTGAAGAATTTGAACTGAGAGAAGAGAGGTGTCGACACACAAATTTGGTCTCGAAACTTTTGAAAGTGTGTCGACAGACTAAGGCAAAATCATATTTATACCTTTCTAGGTTTGAAGATGAAAGGGCGGGTCAGCTAACTTAAATTGTGTCGACACTGTGGAAAAGTGTCGACACAGACTTATAATGTCTCGACACACTGTGTCGACACAAGTTTAGTCGACAGATAATATGTGTCGACACTTGTTTATGTGTCGACACCACTCAACTCGACATATAGTCGAGACTTTACTTAGATAATTCTGAGAAAACACTAAGTGTCGACACCACCTTGGATTTGTCGACACCTACTTATCATGTGTCGACACTAATTTTCTGAAGTGTCGACACCAACTTTCTAGATGTGTCGACACCTTTTCCCTGAAATGTCGACACCACTTTTCTGAAGTGTCGACACCACTTTTCTGTGTCGACACAGATATCTCTGTGTGTCGACACATTTTTACTTAGTCATTTCTATAAACTAATTCTAAGTTTATCATAGCTAGTTCAATTTTAAACCTATTGAACTTAATTTTTTCTAAGTGCTTAGTATACATATCAGCTAGTTGATTATCTATTCTAACATATTCCAGTAAAATATCTTCTTTCTCTACATGTTTCCTAAGAAAATGATATTTTATTTCAATATGTTTAGTTCTATTATGAGAAACAGGATTTTTGCAATTGATATAGCACTAGTAGAATCACAAAAGAGTGGAGTTCTAATTACCTGAATTTCATAGTCCTCAAGCTGATGTTGTATCCATAGAAGTTGAGCACAGCAACTTCCTGCAGCCACATATTCTGATTCTGCAGTGGAGATAGCCACACTTGTTTGCTTCTTGTTACTCCATGAAATCAGTCTTCCACCTAGAAATTGACAGGTTCCAGTTGTGCTTTTTCTGTCTTCTTTGCATCCTGCAAAGTCTGCATCTGAATAACCTGTTAGTTCAAAATCATCATTCCTATGGTACCAGAGCCCTAGATAAGGAGTGCCCTTTAGATATCTCAGTATCCTTTTGACTGCTGTCAAATGAGACTCCTTAGGGCATGCTTGATACCTAGCACAGACATATGTAGCATACATGATATCTGGTCTACTTGCAGTCAAATATAATAGGAAGCCAACTATCCCTTTATATAAAGACTCATCTACAGGTTTCTCTGCATCATCCTTGCTAAGAGACATACTTGACCCCATAGGAGTATTCATGGTACTAGATGAATCCATACCGTACTTCCTTATGAGTTCTAGGGTGAATTTAGACTGACATATGCATAATCCATTCTCAGTCTGTCTAACTTGGAGACCCAAAAAGAACTTAAGTTCCCTCATACTACTCATCTCAAATTGTCCTTCCATTAGTTTTGCAAACTTTTTGCAAAGACTACTTTCAGTAGACCCAAATATTATGTCATCTACATATATTTGGACTAGTATTACTTTGCCTCTGGATTCCCTAAGGAATAAAGTCTTGTCTATTTTCCCCCTTATGAACTTATTCTCAATGAGGAAACTAGACAGGGTTTCATATCAAGCCCTAGGGGCTTGCTTTAACCCATACAATGCTTTCCTAAGTCTATAGACATGATTAGGTAGAGTTGAATCAACAAAAACTGATGGGTGTTCCACATAAACTTTCTTTTTAAGATTATCATTCAGAAAGGCTGACTTTACATCCATTTGGTAAACTTTAAATCCTTGAAAGGTTGCATAGAGCAGGAACATCCTTATGGCTTCCAGTCTGGCTACTGGAGCAAAAGTTTGATCAAAGTCAATAACTTCTTCCTGCCTATATCCTTTAGCAATCAATCTTGCTTTGTTCTTAATGATGACTCCATGTTCATCCATTTTGTTCCTAAAGATCCACTTGGTTCCAATTATGTTGTGGTCTTTTGGTTTAAGAACAAGTTCCCAGACTTTGCACCTCTTGAACTGATTCAGCTCTTCTTGCATTGCCTCAATCCAATGAGGGTCTAGGATGGCTTCTTCAAACTTCTTTGGTTCAACTTGGGATAGAAAACTGGAGAAGAGTACTGCATTCAGATTTCTGCTCCTTGTTTGTACCCCTTGTCTTGTATCACCAATGATTTGTTCTGCTGGATGATCTCTTAGATGCCTATTGGCTGGAGGCATCCTGACTTCAGGTTGAACTTCTTCAACTTCTTCATCTTGCTGTACTCCTTGGACTTCATCTGCATTAGGTACATGTAGTACTCCCCCTGGACAACAGCCACTGTCTTCTACTTGCTGTCTTGCAGTAGGTTCTTCTTCAATAGTGAGCTTGTCCATCTTCTTTGTTATACCTGTGGAGCTGCATATACTACTAGACAACTCATTGTTAATAAGTCTAGTTTCATCAAATACTACATGTACAGACTCTTCTACAACTTGAGTAGACAAGTTGTAGACTCTATAAGCCTTACTATTGTTGTTGTACCCAACAAAGATCCCCTCTTGGGACTTGCAGCAAACTTAGTCAAGTAAGACTTTCCATTGTTAAGTATAAAGCACTTACAACCAAAAATCCTGAAGTAGGATAGGTTTGGTTTTCTGCCTTTCACAACCTCATAGGGTGTCTTGTTGTGGCTTTTAGTAATGGTAGCCCTATTAATAACATGGCATGCAGTATTAACTGCTTCAGCCCAGAAATATTCTGGTAGTGATGTATCACTTAATAGAGTCCTACCAGCCTCAATCAAGGTTCTATTCTTCCTTTCAGCAATGTCATTTTGCTGAGGTGTTCTTGGTGAAGAAAACTCTTGAAATATCACAAATTCTTCACATAGTTTTGCCATACTATCAGACTGAAATTCAGTACCATGGTCACTTCTTATTTTGATCACTGTACTAGCTAGTTCATTCTGAATTTGTTTGGCAAAACTATAGAAGACACTAGGTGTTTCAGATTTCAGTGTAAGGAAGAACATCCAGGAAAACCTTGAGTAGTCATCTACAACTACAAAGGTATAGACCTTCCTACCTAGGCTGTGAACTGGCATAGGACCAAAGAGATCCATATGCAAGAGGTATAAACACCTCACAGCATCTTTGTTTTCAATGCTACTAAAGGTGGATCTAGTCTGCTTGCCCTTTTGACAAGCTGAGCATATTTCATCTTTAATACAATTAACTTGAGGATCATTCCTCACTAACTCTTTGCTAAAGAGTTTGCCAATTGTCTTGTAGTTGAGATGGGCTAGTCTCTTGTGTCATTTGACACAATGAGAGACTTTCTCATCAGCTACAAGACACACTGGAGAACCATTGTTCTCACACATAATGTCTAGACAGTAGACATTTCTCTTTCTATAACCTGTCAAAATGATCTATTGATCATTTGACCTCCTGATATGACAACCATTTTTGACAAATGAGATGTCATATCCTACATCACTCAATTGACTTATACTAATAAGGTTATGTTTCAAATCTTTAACATAGGTCACTTGAGTAATTGTAATATATGAGTTAGATATGTTACCAAAACCTTTGATGATCTCTTTTTCAGAACCACCAAAGGTGACTTTTGGACCATCCTTGATGGGTGTGTAGTCATTTAGTAAACCCCTTGTTCCAGTCATATGTCTGGAACATCCACTGTCTAAGTACCATATTGGGTCATGGCCACTTGGACTCACCTACAAAACAGATTAGTGAACCTTAGAACCCAAAGAATTCTTGGGTCTTTGGTACTGGTTAGTTTGCTTCCTAACAAAGCTACCTGCAGGTTTTCCAACAGGCAGTTTGCTACTCACTTTGGCACTAGCATTGTGCCAACAGTCCATTGCAAAGTGGCCTACCTTGTCACAGCAGCAACACTCAAACTTATTGTACTTTTGCTTAGGTACAGTCTTAGTTGTTTTATCTACATCTGGCTTGTTGAGAGTTGGGGCTTTGCCCTTGGACTTGGACTTGACAGTCCTTGCAGGTTTAGTAAATCTCAGTACAGCTTTACCTTTGTGATGAACAAATTCATCAATTAAAGGTAGAACTGACTTAGGTTTAGAAAACCTAGCAACTAAATCTCTCTCCTTCTGAATACTAATCTCCAGACTTTTGATTTGATCATTCTTAAATGATATAGTCCCCATCTGAATCACAGTTATGTGCTTCAGTCTGGCTATCTCATTAAGTTTTTGATCAAACAACTTCTCATAATCAGTTGCAGCCATTTTGAGACTTGCAATCTCCTTAACTTGACTCTTGGCCAAAGATTTGCATTTCTTAAATGCTTGCAACAGAACTTTATATTCATCTATCAACTGATGAATATCATCTTCAGACTCAGATGCACTCTCATCACTTGATGATGATGAATCTAATTCTGAACTAGCACAAGAAATTGAACTGAAAGAACAATTTTGTACCTTACTAGGTCCTGGCTGCTCCAGGATTTTGTCACTTTCTGTCAATGTCATCAGTCCTTGGCACTGACTGTCCTCTTGTTCATATATTGAGTTCATGATCTGGATGAACTCTTATTCTTCTTCCTCAGCAAACAGTCTTATATATGCTTCAGCATCTGACTCAGTTTCTGATGAAGAAATATCTGACAGGCTCTTATACTTTTTGCCAACAAAATACTTTTCCTTCTTGCCCTTGAATTGAGTCTTTTTCTTATCATTAGACTCCTTCCTTTTCTCTGGACAGTCTGCAACAACATGTCCTTGTCTATTACAGCAATAGCATACAATTTTTGAAAGAATTGTTTTGCTAGAATTGGTTTTTTTCCTGTCTTTCTTTGAAGACTTCTTATTCTGATAATAGTCTTCTTTACCCTGTGAAGTAGATGGTCTTGTCCTCCACTGTTTCTTCTTTAAGAACTTCTGAAAGTGTCTTGTGAAGGCAGCAAAATTCTCATCACTTTCACTGTTTTCAGACTTTCTGCTTGCTGACTCATCTGACTCAGTTTCAGCTACTTTTGGTGGTAGAGTTGGTGACTTACTTCTGTACTTTCTGGGGGCTTCTGTCTTGAAGGTCACTGTCTTTTCTTTATGTTCACTTCTTGTAGATTTCTCTTCTTTCCTCACCATCAACTGCATTTCATAGGACAGCAGTTTTCCAAACAGTGTTGGTGGAGGAATTTCTGCTAACTTTGTCATTTCCCTAATGACACAGATCTTGGTGTCCCAATCTTTTGTTAGGGACCTTAGAAACTTATCATTGAGTTCATAATTACTGAACTCTCTGTCATAGGACATTAGCTCATTCACAATCCTATAGAACTTATTATAGCATTAAGTTATGCTATCAGATCTAACTTGTCTAAAACTTTCATATTCTTGGTTGAGCAAAGATTTTCTGTCTTGCCTCACTTCTTCAGAACCCTCCATATACACTATCAAGGTATCCCACATCTCCTTAGATGTCTTGCAGTGTATCAAATTCTGAAAGGTAGCATCATCTATAGCACTCACAATGATATTCTGAGCCCTTTTGTCCATTGTGGCTAGAACAATCTCATCCTTTGTCATTTCAGAGAAATCCTTAGTTGTTCTATGATTTGCATCTAAGACTGAAACCTTCATGGGCACATATGGCCCTTCTTTCACTGTGATATAAATCATAGGGTCTGAGGCTTCCATAAACAGTCTCACCCTTTCCTTCCAGATGCCAAAGATCTCTTTTCTACATATGGGTAGCTTCATGGATCTCAATTCCTTATGATTCTCAGTGGAACCCATGGTTCTTGATTTTCTTGATTTTGTAATGTACTTACACTGAATCTGCCAACAGGATCTACTCAGACAGTTATGTCCTTTTTTTGAGTAACCTCCATCTGATATCACTTGAAAGATATTGTACCTAATCACCTAGAGGGGGGGTGAATAGGTGACTTAAATCTTTTTAACTTTTTAGGCAGAAATCAGATTATAACACAGAATTATATCTACTTTATCACAGCACACAATCAGCAATCACAGATTTCCACAAGCACACAGTAGACACTCAGATTTATAGTGGTTCCCCAAGGTTTGGGTACATGCACTTTCCCCATTCGCCTATCTAGTAGTGTACTAGATTCGGCCAAACTCCTCCACTATCTCAGATCCTCAGATATTACACTCAGAACCCCAAAACAAGGTTCCTACAGCTCAGTCTCAAGGCCCTACAACTCAGCTTCTTCACAAAGCCTACACTCAGCTTCTTCACAAAGCCTACACTCAGCCACCAAGGCCTACACTTAGCCACAACAGGCCTACACTCAGAGATACAAATCTCCTACACTCAGGCACACAGGCCCTACACTCAGCCTTTATAATTACAAACTTACAAAACTCAGATCCCTAAAGATCGTACAAGAAAATATGAATACAAAATGTAATCTCAACAACTCAGTGAAAAGAGAGAAGAGTTGTGAGTTTCTTGATGAGTTCTTGGAAGAACTCAGTTGAGATCAAACTGACTTGGCTTTCTTCAAAGCTTCTTGAATGTAGAACACAATAAGATTGATCTCTTCTGCAGTTGATCCTTGATCTCTACTGCTTAAGATTCAGAACAAATTCTGAACCCTTCTTCTCAGCCTGGTTCCAACGGCTGACTTCTTGGATGGAGCTCTCTCTCTCCAACTTCTTAGATCTTCACTAGATTCTTCAAGAAATAGCTAGATCTTCTTCTTGTTGATGATCACTTGAACTTGTGTTCAATCAATCTTTTGTCAATCTCTTTCTGTAGACAGTATAAGCCTATTTATAGGCCTTCTTCATGGTAACCGGCTGGTCCGGTTCATGACTGATTTCTGACAACTCTGACAGGTGCAGAAGACCGGCTGGAATGGCAGCTGTCAAGTCATCCAGTCGGTTCTTGAAAATTTTGTAACTGTCTGAAAGTGTCGAGACTGTCTGTCTTTAAGTGTCGACACTTATAGACTAAGTGTCGACACATGTTGTCTAAGTGTCGACACTAGCCTACAAGGTGTCGACACAACTCCTTGTGTTGTAGATTTTATATCTCGACACTGCTTCTTCTTCATGTGTCGACACTGATAATGTGTGTCGACACAAGTACTTGTACTTCAGTATATTGCTGAATTCTTGTAAGTGTCGACACATCACCTTTGTGTCGACACATCTTCATGTGTTGAACTTGTCCAGTGTCGACACAACTTCTTGGTGTCGACACAAGCCTTCTGTGTTGATACTTGCTGAGTGTCGACACTGCTCCTTGTGTCGACACATTCTTCTTCTGTCGAGACTCTGGCTGAGTGTCGACACATCTCCTTAGTGTCGACACTTGTACTTAGAATATTTTTGAACTTTGTTAAGTGTCGACACAGCTCCCTGTGTCGACACTTTCTTCAAGTGTTGAGTCTTCAGCTGAGTGTCGACACATTCTTTCTTGTGTCGACACTTTCTTCAAGTGTTGAGTCTTCTGCTGAGTGTCGACATATTGCTCCGGGTGTCGACACATTCTACTTAGACTCTGCTGACTTTTGCTGAGTGTCGACACAGCCTCCAAGTGTCGACACTTTCTGATGTAGACACAGTTTCACTGGGTGTCGACACAACTGCTAAGTGTCGACACTGCTTTACTGCACTTTTCTTCATTGAGTGTCGACACAGCTCCTTGTGTCGACACTTTCTGTCTGGTGTCGACTCCACATCCCTGGTGTCGACACAAATACTCCAAGTGTCGACACTGCTTGTCTGGGTGTCGACACAAGTCTTCTTAAGTGTCGACACTTTGCTCCTGGGTGTCGACACATGGACTTAGAAACTTTTTTTTCCTGTAAATACTTAACCTGCACAAGTAAACTCAAAACACATCAAATACATTTTGATGTATATCATTGAGTTGGGTGAGGCTTCTTCAAATCAGGTACATTAGATCCAATGTACCCAACAGATTTGCTTAATTATTTCAAGGAATCGGGATTATTGATCATCCTGACGTTGCTTGCTAAGTTCGGAAGGGTATGGTGGAGTTGGAATATTTTTAAAGATGGGTGGTGGAGTGAGATCTTTTTCTACAACAGGGAGAGGGGTGATAACTTCTTCAGTAGAGGGTGAAATGATAATTTTTTTCTCGGCGGAGGGTTGATTTTTTAGAATGGGGGCGAAGCTTTGATTTTTTTTTAATGGAGGGGGAGCTTGCCTCGGGCTCTTCGCTAACCATACCAGAAACTTGATTCCCACTCCGAAGAGTTATAGCTTTCGCTTGCTCTCTCGGGTTGGGCTCGGTGTTGGCAGGAAGAGACCCGGCGGGTCGCTCAGAAATAATTTTTGCGAGTTGTCCTACTTGACTCTCTAAACTTCTAACGGTCTCGATTAGGGTTCTTATAATAGTGTCATTAACGTTTATATATTTTGAAAACATCTCCAAACTTGGAGGTTTTGGAAAATTTTGAGAAGATGGTGGTGGTGCAGAAAAATCATTTTGTGGTGGCGGACGCATTGCGTTCGAGGGATTACTCCACGAAAAGTTCAGGAGGTTTCGTAAAGCGGGATTATAACTATTCGGAAAAACAAAACCCGGAGCAGGAAAATTAGCAGCAAAAAAATTATGAAAAACGTTTCGAGGCATATTATTAACATAATCTAATTGTTCGGGGGCAGGAGTTGCAGATTCCCATACCTGAGGGGCGGAGGCAGCAATCATCACTGTTATCTTTTTATTTGAAATTTCCAATTGCAGAGCTAGTTAGGAGACGTTGTCCACTTCAAATATACTTGCAGGTTTGTTTGGGCGGGACCTAGACACATTCCACTGATATGTGTTCATGGCCATGTCCTCGAAAAGCTCGAGATCTGCTTCCGGGGTTTTGTGGTTTAAGGTACCACCGGAAGCTGCGTCTATCATTTGCTTTGTGTTTTGATTTAGCCCGCTATAAAATGTCTGCACCTGTAACCATACAGGCAGCGCATGATGGGGGCATCATCTTAAGAGTTCTTTAACTCTTTCTCAGGTTTCATACAAAGTTTCAGAATCTATTTGTTCAAAGGCAGAAATATCGTTCCTAAGTTTTGCGGTTTTAGCTGCCGGAAAATACTTCGCCAGAAATTTTTTGGTTAGTTGATCCCAGGTGGTGATGTTGTTTTTTGGTAGAGTGTTCAGCCATTGTTTAGCTTTGGTTCTTAGGGAGAAAGGGAAGAGTCTTAGTCTAATAGCATCATTTATAACACCATTGATTTTAAAGGTGTCACAAATCTCAAGAAAGCTTGATATATGTGTGTTCGGATCTTCATCTTGAAGTCCGTCATATTGCACATACTGCTGCACCATTTGAATTATGTTAGGCTTAAGTTCAAAATTATTATTAGCTATAGCAGGGCGAACTATGCTTGATTCTGTACCCTCTTGATTCGGTCGTGCATAATAGGACATAGGTCTATGCACGACTTCCTCTACGTGGGGTTCTTCCATTCTTATAGTAGAAAATGACTCGGAATCCTCAACCGGTATTTGGAGAGTAGGGCCTTGAAATCACGATCTTCTCCGAAGAGTACGCTAAATTTTGTGGTCCAACTCCAAAATAACCGACGGATTCCCGCGGGTCATGCACAAGAAGAAGAGAAGATGAAGAAAGAGAAAAAAATAGAACAAGAGTTGATAAAAATTTTTTGATATAGATTTTTTTTGTTTTAACTCCCGAACTTCACAAGGGCTACCCAATGAAGGGTTCGCAAGGTACTAGACAAGATAGTGGCATTTAAAGCCACTTTGCCCTTTTCGAGAGAGTTAGGTGGTGTAGAAAAATTGTGATGTGGGTTTCTATTAAGAGCGGTAATATTTTTTTGAATTGTTAATTTTTTTGAGAAATGGGGGTGAGAAAGAGAACTGATAAAAGTAATAGGTTCGTGCTTTCAAATTATCAACAAAAGTTGCTCCCCGGCAACGACGTCAAAACTTGGTGTGCAAAATATTCGCAAATAGAATAAAAACCGAACTTGCAATCCAACGAGGCAAGTATACCTATCGAAATGTAGCTAGGGGACACAAGTGTCGTATTAAAATCTGGGAATTGTTGAGTAATCGTACTCACACAAAAATTATTATCTTATCGAAGATACTTTCGGGGTTGTTAACTAAATTAAAAGAAGAGACTACTAGCATAAAGAAAAACACAATTGGACTTGAACAGAAAGGCCCCAACTAGCGATTAAAACGAGGGGTTGAACAATGATAAAGAAAAGCACTCGATCGAGAATCACCTCGGCTAAAGTTGATCAAAAAATGCGATAATAAACTCTAACTTAATAAGGTAAAGGATCTTGACCGTGGAGATTCCTAAAGCATGAACACGCTTCTCTTGAAGTCGTGCCCAACTGAGTTTAGGAAGGTCCGACCGAACTCTCGTCCAAATCGGAGACCTAAAGCTCGCTTTACGCGGTGAACCCCACTATTGGATTTCACTCCAATCCGGTAGATTTAACGTCTGCCTCTCTCGAGGGGTGCATGCAACTCTCTTTACTCTTGAGTGTTAACTTCAAACTACGAGTCTCTCGGCTAGCTAAGAATGAAAACAAATATGAAAATTATATATCGATGATATAACTCCAAACAAGAGTAATCAAGAGTAAATCAAGGTCTAAACCCTAAAAAAAAGTAAAATTAAAGCATCATAACTCAATCAACTCGAACCTCGGATCATCAAGATCGAGTACAAGGAGGATTAGTTACTCATGGTGAAGTTGAGGAAGAGAGATGAGTAGAAGTGCATTAAGAAAACAAAGAAAATACACACTTTTTATTAATGTAAAAATAGAGCTACAACTTAAAATAAAAGATTACAAGTGCAATGAAATAAAAACTAGGCTAGCATTAACATTAAGCTACTGAAGCAATTACAGAAACTAATACAAAAAGAGTAAACTAAGCTTGGATTAAACAGCTTAAAATGAGGAGGGAGAGGAGAAGCATGAGGAACTACAAGAAAACAAAAGGGCAACACCTCTCCTCTCACTCCAAAACTGCTTCTGGATACAAGGGGGGTCTGAATTTATAGAAAATTTGTGGATCGGTCACGCCCCCCTATCACGCCCGGGTAGGGCGTGTCAGGGGGCGTGTCATGTACGGGGTTGACATTGGGAGCTGAATTCTGACGGAAATCATGATTTCATTTGTACGTCGATGGACACGCCCAAGGACACGCCCGTGTAGGGTGGGCGTGTAAGGCACATCAAGCTTCAATCAGTGGTCAGAAATCCGTCAAACGCCGGAAAATGCGGAACAAGCCCGGTGACACACCCGTGTGGGGAGGGCGTGTCCGTAATGTTGACGTGTAGCGACGGAAAAACTTTAAATGCGCAGCAGGCTTCGGGACGAGGGTGACACGCCTAGTGACACGGCCATGGAGGGCGTGTCAGGGGGCGTGTCAGATGTTTTGCTCGGGATTTTGGGTTCAGGCAGCAAGCTTCCTCGGGATCGGGTTACACGCTCGGTGACACGTCCAGGGAGGGCGTGTAAGGGGGGCTGTCTGGTCATTTTGGCCGAAAGCTGGGAAAACCTGCAAAAAGAAAAGAAAACATTAGTGGTATTAAAATATATACAAAATGAGGACAAAATAAAACTTTACAAACATGATTTCTATATTAAAAACTAGTAATTACCCTACTAGTTTAGACTACAAAACGTATTATCAACGGTTAGCATGAGATGTGGACTTTGCCGACAATGAAGTACAAGGTGGTGTCATTGACAGAGATGACCTTGGCCTTACCAATCAACGGAGTGTAGGAACTGATATAGGTGTATTTTTTGTTTTAAAAAATAAATATTTGCTTTTAGTAAAATTAGGTATCATGGCTAGAAATTCATTCCACACTACGATCCCGAGAGAGTGGGCTCCACAATTCTAAATCTAAAGCTTATTTGAATCACTCAAACAATTAGAGAGAAGTTATGCGGGCTAGCATGCCACAAGCTTTTTGCACGAGAATCACTGCAAGTCGAGCAACGAACTTGAGAAATTATGTCAACAGAAGTGGATGCGAGCAAATACATGAAAGTAAAGAAAAGGGCATCTCGGTGCACAAAGCATCCCCGCGCAGTGAGGGTCCGCGAAAGGGTCCCACCACAAGGATGATGTAGGCAAACCATACCCTGCACTTTTGCATGAGGCTGCTTCCAGGACTCGAACCCATGACCTCACAGTCATACGGAAACACCTCAACCGGTGAGCTAAGACTCCACTTCCAAACAAGTAAATCAAAATGATCACTTAAAAATAAAATTGCATAAAGTTATTCTAATAGAGAGCGAGCTAAAACTATACATGCAACGATTCGAGGAATAGAATAAAGTTGGATGTGGGCGGTGTTTCTGTGGATTGGGATGGTTGGCTAGGGTAGACAAAAGAAAATTGGGCTAGTATGCTCGATTGGTAAGAGTGTGGGATGGTCTGGTAGGACTCGGGTGGAAGAACTCGTCGGGCTAGTGTTTGGCGGTAATTCGGGGTTAGGCGGCTCGGGCAGTGATGGAGAGTTGTCATGATGGAAAGTTAGCGTTCGAAGATTACGGGAGAGGATGAGAAAATGGAGTTGTGGGTGTGAGGGATGTCCCGAACAACTGGATTTAAGAGGAGTTTGTTGGGATGTCATGAATGGCAAACGCAGAGGACATCGATGGAGGCGGAAGGGAAAGGTTGTTAGAAGCCTACCTCCACTCTGATGGAGTCGACGGAAGGCTAGTGGGATGTTAGAGGCAGGCGACAGCAGATGGGATTTCGGCAGGAGGCCCCTGGAATGCCAAGAAGTAGGAACAATCGTCTGTTTCTCGTCTTCTCCAGGCTGGCTTTCATGAAGATAGTCGGCTTTAATAGGCGAGGACGAGGTAACATTAGCATTCATTCTAGGTAAATGGCTTTAATAGGCTAAGTGACAGGTCAAAGAACAGTTTTAAGTAATGAAAAAGAAAATTGATAATAATTAATAAGTGAAATGAATTAATAGGTGGGCAAATCAAGAGGCAAAGTGGCTTTTACGCCTCCCAAAGTTAATTAATTTCAGAGTTTTACTGGATTTATTTTAGTATTTTTTATGGCCTTTTTACACATTTACCTG
This sequence comes from Platanthera guangdongensis, assembly GCA_039583875.1. Lineage (NCBI taxonomy): Eukaryota > Viridiplantae > Streptophyta > Magnoliopsida > Asparagales > Orchidaceae > Platanthera > Platanthera guangdongensis. The sequence goes on from CM077157.1 coordinate 99,873,904, forward strand.
CGTACCACCCTATTCAGTATCGATGGACCTATTTATTTCAGGTCTTATTGGCTGGTCAGGCCTATAAGTCGATATTAAAACTAGCATACAATGTTAAATGACGAACATACAATGATGACAAACATGCAATATGGCGACAAGCATGGAACACGAACAATCACAAAAAAAATGTACATGAAGAAAATCCAAAGAAATTAAATTGATGCCCCCTCAGATTCATCAATGTAGGAAAAAAAACCTAAGGAAGACTCGGTCATATGATCGGTAGTCATTGAATCGATGATCCAATCAAATGATGTGTTGATAACAACATGCGCACTGGGTATGACTGTTGTGGAAAAGAAGGTAGAGACGCTAGGAAGGATCAGTCTCAACACTTCCAGGAAGGATCGGTCTTGGGCAACTCCACTACAGTCATATCTATGTATCCAAACATCTGGTGGCTGAGTCGCATGTTGGGTGCCAAAGACCATTTAAGGTAATTTGTCTCATCAAGTGGCATGGTGATGATCTTCAACGAGCCGATGTGTCCATGGGTACTATGACTGAAAGTCTTTAGTTGCTAGAGTAGCTAAACACCTAGAGGGGGAGTGAATAGATTTTTCTTTCTTTTTGATACTTTCTTCTGATTTGGTGAGTTGTGTTTTAGTTTAGATTAGCTTTCAAGATAACACAATCAGCACACGAGTTGTTTATAGTGGTTCCCCAGACTATGGGTACATCCACTATCCCTCTCACCTTTCTAACAGTATGTTAGACAAGGCCAACTTCTTCAAACTCAGCTCCAAGAGCTTACAACACAAATCCCTCGGGATTTCTCAGACTCCTCCAAGTCCTACACTCAGGCCCAAGTCCCTACACCCAGAGAAATGTTCTCCTATAACTCAGGCACACAGGCCCTAGCTCAAACTTTAGCTCAAAGTCATACACTCAGGCTGGGAGGTTGGCCCTACACTCAGATCCACCACTGGATCCTACCTCAAAGAGAAACTCTCCCACAGCTCAAGCACGCAGGCCCTCCCTCAGATCCACAGGAGGATCCTACAACTCGGACACTAATGCTCTATAGCTCAGATCTACAGAAAGATCCTACCTCAGCCTTTATAATTTAAACTTACACTCAGATCAATTAAAACACTGCAGAAAGTAAGGTTGGTTGTTGATGTTGAATGACTCCAGAGAAGATATCTCTGAGTCTGCATCTTCCTGAACTGAGATGACTCAGTATTATCTTCTTCACAGCTCCAAGAATGGATCTTCAAGACTGTTCTGCTTGAGCTATGAAGTAACAGGAGCTAGGGCTTGCTTTGTCCCTTCTTCTACCTCAGAGAGATTACTCTCTGAACTTACTGTTGAAGATGAAATGTCAACAGCCAACTTGCTTGAACTTCTAGATCACCAGAAGGAGCAAAATTTTCAAGCTCTGCAACAAGGTCGAGAGGAAAAAGATGAAGCTCTGTGTTTCAAAAGTTAATCCTCTAGAAAAGTTCTTAGCCCATTTTCTTCTTCCTCGATCTTTTCTTTTTTATCTCATCGTCCAACGGCTCTTTGAGCAGTGGGACCACCTGGAGTTGGTAGCTGCAACTTTTATTTAGCATTAATTATTGTACAACAGGCAAGTGGCATCATTTGTCGTCTATTGTTCCATTCCCGCAACATTTGAATTTTTGCTGGCATCATCATGACTCAGCACCTGTGAACTTGGACAAATTTAGACAATTTTGCATAGGCGTCGAGTGAGAACTTGTCATTCAATACCAAAACACTGAGCCAGAATTCTGCACAACTAGGCGTTGAGTGATAATTCATCACTCAACGATTATCAACTATTGTAGTCTAACTGATTAGGCGTTGAGTGAGCTTTCATCACTCAACGCATCTGCACTTACTCGATTTTCTCTGTATTAAGGCGTTGAGTGAGTTTTCTTCACTCAACGCTTTCTGCCTTCGTCTATTTTATTGAATAGGCGTTGAGTGAACTGGCTTCACTCAACGCTTTTGCCCTTGACAGATTTTTTGTTGAATAGGCGTTGAGTGAGTTGTCTTTACTCAACGAATCTGTCCTTAGTCAGATTTCCAAATCAAACACCACTGCGGATCTGATTGAACTGTGTTCTGTCAACGCTTTCTCTTCAGGACGTTGAGTGAACTGTCTTCACTCAACGCTTCTGGACTTACCCAGAATTCTTGCCAGCTTTTCTCTGCCTTTGACTGTTTGTGCTTTACTCCACGCTTCTGGCTTCTAGGCGTTGAGTGAACTTCCTTCACTCAACGTTTCTGGACTTAACCAAATTTCTGCCCTGTCAGCATCCTTTCTTGTGTTCACGTGTCATTTGTGCTTAGACAACCTGTTTGAACAGTGAACAAAGAGCAACCTGCATACATAAAACTTAAAGCATGCATCAAATACAATATTGTGTATATCATTGTATTATAGGCCTTCTTCAAATCTGGGACATTATGATCAATGAACCCAATAATGAGGATCAGTCATATGTGGCATCAAGACATTTGGCGGAGAGACGAAAGAGACGCCCATGTTAGCACAGCTTAGTGGGAACTAGAATTACCACCTTAGGTCAAACAAATTGAAAGGATAAGCGTCAAATCATGGGCACCCAAATGAGATCTGAGATTCTTCTGCTAGAAATGGGACCAGTTGAATCATTGGAGAGAAGCATCGACCGACACTGGAAGGAGTCCAGCGGGCTTCAAGAAAATCGGCCCAAGCAGGAAGGGGCCAAGTGGATCATTAGCGAGGAGCAGCAACAGACACTGGAAGGGGCCAGGGGAGAAAGATCAGCAAAAGCATGTTTCAACCAGGAGAGAAGGATCGGCTTCAACCAGGCAGAAAGATCGGCTTCAAGCAGGTTGAAAAGATCGGCTTCAAGCAAGTTGGAAAGATCGGCTTCAAGCAGACTAAAAATATCGACTTCAAGCAGGCTGGAAATATCGACTTCAAGAAGGTTGGAAAGATTGACTTCAAGCAAGCTAGAAAGATCGGCTTCAAACAGGTTGGAAAGAACTATTACAAGTAGGGAAGAGATCGTTGAGTTCAGGTTCGATTGACGCAGCACAGGTGCAGAAGGATCGAAGGGCTTCGATTGATGACAGTGCGGGCAAGTCATTATTCGTGACTAGATCAAAACGTGAAAAAGGATCTTCCAGAGGTCGGCAGCTGGATAGACCCGCCAATGGCACTCGCAGGCTCGGGATCATCTCCGAGCCCGCAAAACACCACAGGCGGCTCGTGCCAAATACCAGAGAGGTTGCCTACTTCGATGGATTGAAAAAATGGAGTTGCGACCGGCGACGTTAAGCGGGGGTGGAGGGGTGGAGGAATCGAGCGGGTGGGTTAGGGCACTGGATAGCTCTGATACAAAGTCGAAAAAAATTAGGATTTCATTATTCATAGGTACAAGACATTACTCATACATATACATGAGTGGAAAGAGCCCATAAAACCAAATTATCCTTGTTGCGGGTCATTCGAGGCGCTTGGAAACCGGTCGAATGGAACTGTCCTAGCTTGTAAGCGAGTCGAGCATGCAAGCAGTCACGGAGAAGTACCAACGACTGACAAGAGAGTTTTTACGTGGAAAAACTCCGGAAATGGGAAAAAACACAGTTGGTTCGATGCCGACCAAATTCACTTTATCTTCAGTTAATACAAGTAGTAGAACGCGAGAGGGTGATAGGCCACTGCTCTTTGCAAGGGGTTCAGAGAAGAGTAAAAAACTGAGAATCTGAGAGAGAGAGAAGGGAGATCTTCTAAGGCGAAGGGGAAATCTTCTAGTTGCCTTCAATAGAAATCTTCGAAGGGGAAGATCTTGGAATGTCGAAGGAGATCTTTGAAGGATTCTTCTAACGCCGAAGGTGAACTTTGAAGGAGCTTTGAAGGAGCTTTCTCGGGCATTGAAGGGAAGGTGTCTTCAAATGAGGGCTCTGGGCTCCTTTTATAGCTTTGTCCAAGGGTAGCCCGGTAATTTTGTCGTTGTAACCACCATAACCACCTGACGGGAGAATCACATTTGTCGATCTGGAGCACACGTATCGTTATTTTTAAGATATGACCATTTTGCCCCTCAGGCGGTTTGGGCAGCTTTGAGCAGTTATGTTGGCGACGCCGACGGCAACGAACACTACCTGCAATCTGAGAAGTTAAGAAGGTTAACTGTCGCGTGCACCGTGACCGCGAATGCGTTTTGCACGCATCACGAACGCATAGGCGCTCTGAGCATGTAGTCGAAGACGTTCTAAGTGTGTCATGAGAGCAAAAGTGTTTGTCGTGTGTCGCAGGGGCATTCTGAGGAGAGGGTGCGCTCTGGACGCGCAGTTAGCGTGGATGCAGAGGCGCGCAGCGCATGTTGTGAACTCAGAGGCGCGCGCCGTGAACGCAGAGGCGCTAGGCGCGCGTCGTGAATGCGGAGGCGCTAGGCGCGCGCCGTGAATGCGGAGGCGCTCGGCGCGTGCCACGAGCATGAACTTAGGGTGCGGACTTGGCCGCACCAAGAGAAGGTGCGGCCCGGTACGTCCTGAGGAGGAGGCGCGGCATCGGCCGCTCTAAAGTGGTGTAGTCAGGCCACACCTGGGAGGTACGGCCCTGGGTGCACCCCAAGGGGGGTGCGGCTTTGGTCGCTCGCACCCCAAGGGGAGTGCGGCTTTGGTCGCACCACAAGGGGGTACGGCTATGGTCGCACCCAAAAGGAGGGTGCGACCCTGGCCGCACCCCAAGGGGGTGCGGCTTTGGCAGCCCCCATGGAGGTGCGGCCCCGGCCGCACCCATGAGGGGTACGGCCCCGGCCGCACCCCGAGGGGGTGCGGCCCCGGCCGCACCTTGGGAAGTGCGGACAGGAAGCACCTTGGGAAGTGCGGCCTTGGCCGCACCATGGTGGTGCAGCCAAATGGGCGCGGCCACCGTGTGGCGGTTTTGCTACCGTTACCGCAACTTCCTCCACCATTAGCATTTACCATTAGTGGGGTCCTTTGCTAAACGCACCCCCAAACTCCTATAAATTGATGGGTGAATATCAATCCTTATCGGCTATTACACACATATGACATAAAACTGCAACTTGATAATATAACATAACGACAACTATTCCCACACATTCAAATATGTACGCCTTAAAAATGGATGAATTTGCGTCTATATCCAACCATTTTGACATTGAAAATAATTTCCTTCCCTCAAAGAAAAAACAGATACCAATAGCTACTTCTATTTTGATTAGACATAATTTATGGGAGAATCCATTAAGCCCAAAAAACTAGACTTCATCTGAAAATATCACTAGAAAATATTTTATAACAGACAACTATGTAAGCATAGGCAAGCACACTGGGGTTGGAGGCGAATGCAATGGTGCTAGAAATTTCTTGATTTTCTATAGGGAATATAATTTAATGTTTTTCTTTTATCTATTTTTCCGAGTCTCTCACATCACTGTTTGTCCCTATGTTTTCCTTCTATCTATTTTTCCGAGTCTATCACTTCACTGTTCAACCCTTTACTATCATATCACGGTATTTACAAGAATGTTCACAAGAGAACATATGATTTCTCATTCATTCCCAGTTATGGTGAAAAACAATTCTGACTCGGGCTCCATTTGGCGTGTGGCGGTGGCGGGTGTGAGCGCAGTAGTTATGAACCATCATTCGTGAACGCCCGACCTCATCTAAGGAACTTCATCCAATTTTATGTTCAAAAATAGTTTTCTTTTCTTGGTGGTGGCCACCACTGTCGTCATGTCAAATATACATTCTATGATGGTGGTGTTTTTATCCAAACTCACCAGAGCAAAAACGTCGTGCTAAACGGAGCCTAGGTGAATCAGTATAGCAAATCAAATATTTTTTTTGACTTCTACATCAAGTCCTTTGCAGTAAGTTCATGCTATACTAGTTTCCTCTCTTGGTTATTAGTCAAAAGCTGCTGACTGTTATTACATCTTCAACATTACCAAAACAAGGGAATGTTATAACATCTTTGTAATTTTGGTAATGTTACCACACGCTTAACATTACCAAAAGTTGACTTGTGTGCGCTTGACAAGTTCACTACCATTAAGCTGGCAAATGTTGATAATAAAAAGAGATTCAAAAAATAAAAAGTTGGAGATTAACACCTGTGAGGTATATATTTCAGGGAGCCCCAAACATAGGCTCCACCCATAGAAAATCCCATGAGATAGAACTTAGGACCCAATTCCATCTTATCAGCAAGTTCCTCGACATCTTCAGCAATGCTTTTAACCGACATCTTCGGATTTGGATCACTCTCCCCATAACCAGCTCTGTCAAATGACAGCAAATATATTGAATACTCATCGACCACCTCCTGCGATTCATCAAGTCCACGCGGATCATTATGGAAGCATTTTACAAATAAGCAATTAGCGTGCTGTTACCTGTGAAACAGGAAACAAATCATGTTTGCAGGAATCGAAGCCATGAATCATTATAGCCTTGTATCTGGCCTTCCCCTTCGACACACCAGCTTCGATGTAGGAAAGATGCCTTCCATCTTTGAGCTTGATTCTGGATGATGTTACAGGAGGGCCGTTCGGTGATCCGCATATATTAGGCGACGGAGGCTGGGTTGCATGATAAAACCATGCAAATACTCCCACAAGAAATACCACTAATAGTTTTGAAACAATTCCTGAAACATTCTTAAGAAAATATCATCATTATCATAATTTGAGAACATGAAGTCACTGGAAATTATAAAGTATTAAACTTTAGACAAAATAACTGAAGGAGGATAAAGAGAGATTAGTGAAAGTAAATCTTGTAGATTAAGCTGGAGATATGATATTGGAGAACTTGTTACAGATATGTACGGCAATGAACAATCATGGAGGGTATACAAGCGACGGGGAAGACATCAGACGGGTGTGTACAAGACCGGGTCCGACAGAGCCAAACCGGCTGTGGGTGCGAACGGGACACGGTCATGGGCGGGGCCCGCCAATGAGGAAACCTAATATTCAGTTCCTATTTTGTGTTTTGTTGTTTTGGTAATTGTCTTTTTATTGTGGTATGTTGTTTTATTACGTTGTTATTTTGGTATGTTGTCATGTTGGTATGTTGTTGATGGCACCCCTCCTCTATATGAGGGGCTGAATTTGTACTTGTTGTTTTATCTGGGAAGTAATATCAAAAGGTTGTTCCATGGTTTCTCCTCTAACCCTAGTCTCCTCCTCTCCCCCCTAATGTCGGCTCTCCCCTTTCCTGGATCTTCTCTTCCAACGGTAATATTTGGTGTGACCTGCTGTGCCACCCGCTTGGAAGCCGTAGGCATTCAACTTTCGTTGTTCGCTACTCCGGTTGCGCCCTTCGCATCGCCTCCCGTCGTTGCTATTACTCATCGCGGGATTTTTGTATTGGGTTGCCGCATCCAGTCGGGCTAACCGCCGCACCTGCAGCGTCGCGCCGACCGCATCGGGCTATACCGCATCTGACTCTTTCGCGTCTTTTGTCTCGCGCAATCTCCGCTGCATTGCTTCGCCACATGGCTCCATCCAAGCGTGATCACCCCGACCCGGCGGCCACCGATGCCTCTGTCCCATGCCGCCTCGACGTCCATGACTCGTAGTTCGCCTCCATTCTAGAGCGCCTGGACTCCCCCCCCCCCCCCCCGCTCCGGCGCTCGCATCCAACGGCGGCTGCGCCTCATCTACCGATGGGGGCTCGCTCCTTGACCCCCCCCCCCCCCCCCGCCAGCCATTACAGTGCCTCTCTCAGGTCACTCGTCCCTCGCCCTCGACGTTCCGCATTTCTCGGGCACCGATCCCATGGGGTGGATCGCCAAGGTAAAACAATACTTCGACCTCCACCTAACACCCGAGGTGGACAAGATCGGGGCCGCCGTGGTCGGCCTGGACGGCTCCACTCTCCACTAGGCACGGTGGCTCCGCCAATCCCAACCTCACATCTCTTGGGGCTAACTGAAACAGGAGATGATCCAACGGTACGAGCCCCCGCTACGCTGGCTCTGATGTCGAGCGTCTTTGTAGCATCCGCCAGTCGGCCGACCTCGATGCCTACATCGACGAGTTCGTCGCCCTGGTGACACATGTTTCGGGCCTCCCGCCGGACCACCACTTGGGTTTCTTCAAGCATGGACTCCTTCCAGTGATTCGCACTCGCCTCCACACTCACCACCCGCGAACGGTCTCCGAAGAACTCGATCTAGAGCGTGCAGTGGAGGCAGATCTCTTTGCCTAACCACCAGCAACCACTGCACCCCCTCCTCCCCGACCACCACACCGCAGAACTTCTGGTCGCGGCCACTGCCTAATGGCGGGCCTCAGCCGGGTTGCCCTCAGGCCACCCACCTCTTGTCTAACGGGGACTACAACGAGCTCCGGAAAAAGGGGCTATGTTTCTGATGTCGGCAACCTTATTCCCCAAATCACGAGTGCACTGTGAAAGAGTTTCATGCAATCATCGGGGATCTGAGCCCCAAAATTACCATAAGGACTTTGAAGCGCTTGAGATATCTGACGAGCCGCCACCCCCAGAGGTCGACGGAGCCACCTTCAACCACTTGGATCTCCCCTACTTCTCAATGGACGGCATCACCGGGCCTCGGACAATGAAGTGGGTTAGCTTCGTCCAGGTGTACCCGGACCTCATTATGATTGATAGTGGCACAAGCCACAACTTTATTTCTCAACATTTGGTCTGGCACCTCTCCGTTTCATGCACTCCGTCGTCGGATTTTACTGTATGTTTAGGTGACGGCCTACCGCAGGTTCGTGCACCGCCGTGTAGGTGGCCCTAGGACCTTGTGCGGTGACGGCCGATTTTATGTCTTCGAATTGGGCGGCGTCGACATCAGCTTGGGCGTCGCATGGCTGACGACATTAGACGACGTTCGGGTCAATTGGGCCGAGATGTCTATGCAGTTTTCCTGAAAGGGGTCTCCTTGCCACCTCGTGGGAGACTTCACTCTTCTCCGCACGCCGGTCTCCTTTCGGGCCATCCGACGCATTTTCGACGTGGAGTTCTCAGTTTGGCTCTGGCAGTTGCATGTCGCACCGACAGACATCGCGGGGCTTCCCTCCGACCTTTCTCGACTCCTTGACGAGTTCGTCGATGTTTTCACCGCCCCTTTAGGCTTACCGCCGGCGCGGGCCACTGACCATGTCATTCCGCTGTCACCTCACACTGCAATCGTCTTCGTTCAGCCCTATCGCTACGGGCATGTTCATAAGGACGAGATCAAACTCCTAGTGAGGGAGATGCTCATGGGCGGCCTCATCCGGCCCAGCGCCAGACCCTTTTCCAGTCTGGCCTTCATGCGCAAGAATGACGGAAGTTAGCGCTTCTGTGTCGACTACAGGGAGTTGAACAAAGCCACGGTTCCAGATAAGTACCTCATTCCAGTCATTCAGGAGTTTTTGGATGAACTACACAGAGCCGCCTTATTCACGAAGCTCAATCTCCGGACGGGGTACCACCAGATCCGGGTGCAGCCGAAAGACGTTACGAAGACAGCATTCCGGACACATGACGGGCATTACAAGTTCCTGATCATGCCCTTTGGGTTGACAACGCCCCATCTGTAGGGTTTTCTATAGGTGAGTGGAATAGCACATCACATGTCCGCAGCGGAGTAAAGTTCTAATAAACCCTAAAGAGAAACAGGATCTTGCGATGAAACATTAATCAAAAAGTATGAATCTGAAGACGCAATATACCTGTGCGGGATCGAGACAAAGCCGATCCAGATGCTCCAAAGAAATCTTCCTATTCTGTAGAGTCCAAGAGCACAGAATAATGTCTGCGCCTTTACGGGATTTCCTCACTAACGGAAGAAACACCTCTTTGTCGTGACACGAGGGCAGGATGGAAGGATGATCGAGGCATTCGTCTCCACAAACTGCTAGATTTGCTTCCAGGAGAGGACCGCCGTCGCTAGGGCTCTGATTCGCAAGGGGAGGCCGCCGTCAGGTTCGCCGCTCGGAACACTTCCGAAATTAGGGATCGGGAAAAAACGGGGAAAAGACTTGCCTTAACTCTGAAATTATATCTATATATAATGTCCAGTGAACCGGGTTAGCTTTATAGGAATTGTCCCTTAGAAAAGCCGAACCAGGTTCAGGTCTTAAAATAGGTAAAAGGCGGGTCTACCCGATATTGTCCAGTTGATATTTGTCCATTCGACACTGGATTTAGTAATTTCCATCGATCTGAAACTGATATACATTATATCGGCTTGATCGACTACATGATTTGTTGACTACATCGACTCATCATGACGATTGCATCGACTGCATCGACTGCATCATGTCGACTGCATCGACTGCATCATGTCGACTGTATCGACTGCATCATGTCGACTGCATCATATCGGCTGCATCATATCGGCTGCATCGGCTACATCAACTGGACCATCCCGTCGACAAGCCTATCTAGCTGATAAGCTTCTAGCTGATACCTTCTAGCTGATACCTTCTAGCTGATACCTTCTGGTCGACAAATCTTCTTGCCAGCAAACCTTCTAGCCGACAAACTGTCTTACAGTTTCTAATCAACTAAGTTTGCCTTTATACCCATAACCTTTATAAGTCGATACATCTCGATCAATTATTCAATTTCTCGTATGTTATTATATGTGACCTCATACGCTCATATTACGCTGGCAGCGAGACTAACTCATTGACTACTTCTAGATCACAAAGACTCCAACACCATCCATCTTCCAGGCCACCATGAACATCTTCCGAGCGGTACTCCGACAACATGTCCTTGTTTTTTATGATGATATCTTGGTATGCAGCTCATCCTGGCAGGAGCATCTCTGCCATGTGTGTCACACGCTCGAGACGATTCAGCAACATCACCTGGTCCTCCGAAGTGCTCATTTGGCATGACCAACGTCAGCTATTTGGACCACAAAATCTCGGCCAAAGGTGAGGTCATGGACAACGACAAGGTGGAGGTCGTTCTACACTGGTCGACCCCCACTTCCCAGCGGGATGTCTGGAGCTTCTTGGTTCGGGTCGGGTACACTATCGGCGCTTCATCCGGGAGTACGGCGCTTTGGCCCGGCCCCTAACACAGCTGCTTAAGTCTTTAGAAGAGGGACCCTTCACATGGACACCGTCGGCCATGTCTGCCTTCACCGCCCTCAAGACGGCACTCGTAAATGGCCTCGTTTTGGTCATGCCAGACTTCCCCAGTCATTCATCGTGGAGTGCGATGTCTCGGGCACCGGGGTGGGCGTGGTTCTTATGCAAGGAGACCGTCCCAACGCCTACTACAGTCGGGCCTTTTCCAGCACCATTCGGATTCGATCGGCCCATGAGAATGAACCCATGGCGCTCGTCCTAGCAGTTCAGCATTGGAGATCATACCTCTTGGGCCGCACCTTCATCATCCGCACCAATCACCACAGGTTGAGGTACCTCCTCCAACAGAAGATCGTCACGCCGGCGCAGCAACTTTGGGGGGCCAAGCTCCGCGGATACGATTTCACTATCGAGTTCCGACGTGGCCGCACCAATCAGGCAGCAGACGCTCTCTCCCGGCAAGTGCAATCCCGCGAATTTTGCGCCATCTTCCGACTGGTTTGGGAGGATGCCGCCTCGATCCAGCATGATATGGAAAGGGACCCGCACTGGTCTCCATTCGGACAGATCTCATTGTTGGACCGGGCCACCGCCCCCCGCCCCCCTCTTATTAGTGGGTGGTCGGCTCATTTACCGCGGACGCTTAGTGCTCTCTGCGGCCTCTTCGCTCAACCCTCGCCTTCTAGCCGAGTTCCATGCTACACCATCTGGAGGTCACGCCAGAGCCTTCTGCACCTACCGGCGCCTAGCGGCGTCCCTCTACTGGCCTCACATTTTCAAGCAGGTCAAAGCCGATGTGGTTGCCTGCCTTCCATGCCAGAAAGCAAAGTATGAAACCATGTTTTCGGGTTGGTTACTGCAGCCCCTGCCGATTCCGTACCGCATTTGGGAGGACATTGTCATACATATCATTACTCGCCTACCACGGTCCAACGAGTTCGATTGCATTATGGTAGTAGTGGATCGACTCCAAGTACGGGCATTTTCTCCGGCTCCAGCACCCGTATACGGCGGCGGGAGTGGCGGAAAGCTTCATCTCCGGATTCGTATGCCTCCATGGATTTCCGTGCTCCATCATGAGCGATCGCAATCCCCTCTTTTTGAGCAGTTTCTGAACGCCCCTATTTCGTCTGCAAAGCACGCACCTCCGCATGAGCTCTGCCTACAATCCGCAAACGGATGGCCAATCAGAGGTTCTCAACCGTTGCTTGGAGACGTATTTGTGTTGTTTCATCGGCAAGAGGCCTGGCACTTAGGCCAAGTGACTGGGGTGGGCCGAGTATCCCGACAACACTGCTTACCACTATGCCACGGGCACGACTCCCTTCCAGACCGTCTATGGCCGCCGACCACTAGATGCAGTACGATATCTCCCCGGGGAGTGCCTTCCACAGAGTTTGGCGCATCATCTTCTGGATCGGGACATTATTTTGTACAGCCTCAAGCACCACCTACGCCGGGCCCAGTAAATGATAACGTCTTTCTTCAACCGCAAAAATCGGGACCTATCATTTCAAGTCGGGGAGGTCTTTATCAAGCTTCATCCCGACCGGCAACTCTCAGTTGCCAAACAACCGTGGCCCAAGCTCGCACCGCGATTCTTTGGATCGTTCACCATCCTAGCCCGGATTGGGGTCGTCACTCACAAGATTCAACTCCCCGACGGGAGCCGCATTCACTCGGTCTTCCACGTCTCTTAGCTGCACCAAGTCGTGGGTGATCACCCGGCATTGGACCTCATACCAAGTGATCTAAAGTACTCTGACACCGCTACCACTTATTCGCACAACATTCTAGACCGCCGACACCATTTGCTCGGCGATGCGGCCCCAGAGGAGCTCCTAGTGGCGTGGTATCAACCCCCCCCCCCCCCCCCGTCCGCGGCCACTTGGCTACTGCGGGATGATTTTCGCTGACAGTTTCCCGACTTCTGCCTTGAGAATAAGACAAATTTTCCAGACGACGGTATTGTTACTGATATTCAAGGCAATGAACAACCATGGATGGTATACAAGCGACGGGGAAGGCGCCAGGGGGATGTGGACGAGACCGGGTCCGACGGAGCCGAACCGAACGTGGGTGCGGACGGGACATGGTCTTGTGCGGTGTCGGCCAATGAGGAAACCTAATATTCAGTTCCTATTTGTGTTTTATCGTTTTGGTAATTGTCTTTTGTTGTGGCATGTTGTTGTTTTAGTACGTTGTTATTTTAGTATGTTGTTATTTTAGTATGTTGTTGCTGTCACCCCTCCTCTGTATGAGAGGCTGAATTTATACTTGTTGTTTTATCTGGGAAGTAATATCAAAGGGTTGTTCCCTGGTTTCTCCTCTAACCCTAGTCTCCTGCTTCTCCCCCCCCCCCCTACTGTCGGCTCTCCCCACTTCTATAATATTGACCTACCTTCCAATCACTAAGCTCATATCCATAAAATTAAAGGATGGGTGGCCATAATAATGATCTTTCCAAGCAATATTTACTTCATGCAGCTTCAATATATGGCTTTAAAAAACATGAATGTGCATATAAATTCCATGATTTGTGGTTAAATTAGGGATAATATGTTAAATTTTGAATCAATAGAAAGCATAAGCTATTCTTCCCAAGTGCTTGCATCACTTATGTTCAAGATCTAGCTATAGATTGAGATAAGCTTCTTCATTACTGAGAGAAATAAACACAAAATGATGATCCAACATTACTATCACAAATGGTAGAAATCATTCATTAAGGATCTTACATGCCCAATAAATAATAATAAATTATAAAAGGAAAAAAAGCTAAAAACTAAGGCTTCATTTGTTTTAGCAGTGGCGGGTCGATCCGGCGGGTGGAAACGGAGAGTTCGAACCGGAGGGGGGAGGTTCCTGCTCCAAACGGATCTTTTTGGGGCGTTTCTCAAGGCGGGTGGGTGGAAACGGAGCAAACGCCGCCAGAGTTTCATTTGTTTATCCTCCTTCCGGCGGCGTTTTCCCAAAACGGAGTTGTCAAATGTCCAAACAAATAGAGCCTAAGAAAACGTGTTCTTGTACAAAGGCAAAAGATTATTTCAAGGGAAGCAAGCTACCCACCTCGAGTGATTTTGAAGTATGAGACCTTCTATTTCTTTCTGGTGCGAGACATTGCTGCCACCTGGGATACTCTTCTACACCCTGCCGGTGGAGCCATGGATCCCAGCCCAGACACAATTGGCTACTCTTGTCGGAGACCAGAAAATCGATGGAAGGCTTGGAAGCCGGAAGGGAATCGATGAACGTTCGACATTGAGTTTAGATGGGCACAATGAACGTTAAAAAAATTAAAAATTGCTAAGCTTTAAAAAATTTCATGTTAGTTTAGAACAATGTTATTGGCACGTAAATTCTCACTATTTGTATCTCTTTGAAATTTGCATCCCAACAAATTATATTTGCAAATCATTTTGCTATCAGCGAGTCATAAATTTTTTGATAAAAGGCGTTTGAATTTGGTGTCATTAGCGGCCTCCTCCTTTTGGGATTAGTGCCCCATCACATAAATCATTTTGTGTGTATATATAGAGGGGAAGTGTGTTAATGTAATTAATTACGAGAATAATAAAAGTTTATTCATTCCTTTTATTTTTCACTTGTAATCACAGCTAGATTTGGAAATAAATAAAAATTGATGCGGAGAATTCTTGTAATCTCGCATCGGTGATCACAGCCCTCTCCCGCAATCTTTTATTATTTCTTTTCCTTTCCTGGTAGTGAGCCGAAGGAATCAGGAAATACGCGCGCGGTGGAAGCGGCAAGAAATTTTTGCGGGACAGTACACGCGCGTAGACTCTGGGGGAGACGGAGTCTTCGGCAGAAGAGTTCGCAGCGAGGATACATGCAGCGAGGATACGTGTGGCGAGGATACTTGTTGCGGCGAGGATACGTGCGCATGACAAGGGATTTTCAGGCAGAAGAGCGTGCGGCAAGGGATCTTCATGCGCGGCAAGGGATTTCACGCGCGGCAAGGGATTTCACGCGCGGCAAGGATACGTGTGCAGGTATGGGGAACAGGACAACACTGCCGCTGCTCATAAGCAGAAGAACGCGCTCGGCTGAAGGCTTCTCGCGCACGCTCACGGTGCGGCAAAGGAGTGTGGCGAAGAAGCGCGGCGAAGGAGCGCGGCAGAAGGCTTCTCGCACTTCTTGCAACAATGCGTGCGGCCCGGAATAGATCTGCTGGGAAGAGAAACAGTGCGCACTGAGAGCTGTGGTAGGAGGCCCGTGCAGGAAAAGGAGTGTGAATGGGAGAAGCATCAGGAGCGTGCGGCTGTGCAGGAGGAGCGCGCATCAAAATTTCTGCGGCTGTAAGGAGCGTGAGCTTAAGAATTTTTGTCGTTGTGGAGAAGGAGCACGTGCGACTGAATTTCTGCGATTACGAGAGCAAGTGGGTCTCTGTGGTGAGCGTGGAATCTAGTGCGGCAGTGCGAAGCGACGGACAAAGCATAATTGCGGGGTACTCGTGGAGAAATTAGTTGTCAAGATGAAGGAGGCGGATCTAAAGTGTTCTTTGAGTTCTTGCGGATGTCAAAAGGCGAGGGATTGGCTCAGTTGCCGTCGTAACTGGTAAAGCTGGATCTTCCCCCTGTGAAGTTGAAGCTTGACGGACCAGCTACATACTTAAGTTGGTTGCGTCGGGTGAAAAGGGCACTCTCCGGAAGGAACTTGTAGGGCTATCTAACTGGCGAGAAGAGGGAGCCAGAGAAGCACTCGGATGGGTACAACGAATGGAGGACTACACACAGTCTATTACACACCTGGCTCCTAAACTCAATGGTTGCATCTATCGCTATCACGGTGGACGGCATAGAGATTGTAAGCGATGTTTGGGGGAAGCTACAGAGGCTCTATGCAGGAGTCGACAATAACATGCGTGTGTTTCAGATCGAACGGGAAATTAAGACTGTAACCCAGGGAGATCGTTCGATTCAGGAGTATGTCGCAGATCTGTAGCGACTATGTGAAGACTATGATTATTTCTCACCAACCGCATGCTACAAAGATCCTGAATGCACGAAAGGGAACGAGATGCTCAACGGAGGACTATGCACTTTATGAGGGGTTTGAACCCGGCTTTTGAGCAAAGGAGTGTAATGTTGCTCGCTCGGCCAAAAATCCCTACCCTGGACAAGACAATCTAAGCGATGATGTAGGAGGAGAGCCGGATTAGGCTTCAGTCTGGTGCAACTGCACCCGCTGGGGCAAAATCAGCCCTAGTGGTAACCAATCCTTGGCACACAGCATACAAGAGCGAGACACGACAATGTTACAATCGCGATGAAATAGGTCATCCCCGGCTGGCTTGCCCCAAGTCACCAAAAGAGCGGGATGCAGGTGAACGGGGAAAAGGAGGATACCGTGGTCGCGGTCGTGGGGGTCGCAGAGATGGTGGAAGAGGAGGCTACCAAGTAAACCTTGTGATAGTCGAGGACGAGGCAGACAAAAGTAGGGATGATATGGGTAACTCAGAGGAATAGGAGATTATAAACGCTTACTCCTAACTGATGTGGAGAAAGCAAAAGGGAGTGATTGATGATGCACTCATGTCAGTCTCATCGAGGGGTAACATTGCCTCCTATGAAGCACGGGTACCGGTACGCGGTACGGCAAAATTATAAAATAGCACGGTACAGGTACGTTTGGGTATGTGAAAAGATAAAAAAAAATACATATAATAAGTTAATTCGCAGCAAGAATATATTCTCTCTTCCTCCTGGCCATAGTTGTGTTAGCTGCAAATGGATTTTTACAATCAACCATGTGGCGGGTGGGGCAATTGATTGCTTGAAAGCTCGGCTTGTGGCACGAGGTTTTAATCAACAATACAGCATTGATTATGATGAAACCTTCTTCCCTATTGCAAAATTAAATTCCGTTCGGGTTCTGCTCTCCTTAGTTGTTCATCGTCAGTGGCCACTCTATCAGCTGGACGTCAAAAATGTCTTTTTGAATGGGGATTTTCTTGAAACAGTTTACATGCATCAACCTTCCGGGTTTGAGACCACGGGAGAGTCTCGTGTATGTTTTCTTCGAAAATCTATCTATGGTCTCAAACAGTCTCCTCGGGCGTGGTTTGAGAATTTCAGCAAGGTCGTTCGTGAGGTTGGTTTCAAACAAAGCTCGGCAGATTTCTCTTTTTTTACTCGTCATCAATCAACCGGGATTGTAATACTTCTGATTTATGTGGACGACATTTTTATCACTGCTGATGACTCCGCTGGGATACAACATGTTAAGCAACATTTGAATTATGTCTTTCAAATCAAATATCTGGGAAACCTTCGATATTTTTTGGACTAGAGGTAGCACGGCGACTTGATGGTCATGTCTTATCTCAGCGCAAGTATTGCACTGACCTTCTGCAAGATGCTGGCCTCTCAGGGTGCAAACCTGCGGAGACCCTGTTGGAAGTCAACTACAAGTTGTGTGCTCAAGGATCTGAGTCTGGCTCTCTACTTCCAAATCCGGAATACTATTGGCATCTTGTGGGAAAACTTATATACCTAACAGTTACAAGATCGGATATCTCATTTGCGGTTGGAGTGGTCAGCCGCTTTATGCATACTCCACGGATTTCTCATCTTCAGGCAGTGAAACACATTCTCAGATATCTGAAGACTGTTCCTGAACAAGAACTTGTGTATAAATCATCTTCCTCATTTTCTCTTATTGCTTACTCGGATGCGGATTATGCGGGCTAGTTGGACGATCAACGATCCACTACTGTTTTTTGTACTTACTTTGAAGGAAATCTTATCACATGGCGGAGTAAGAAGCAGTCGGTGGTTGCTCGCTCGTCGGCTGAGGCTGAGTGATGTGTGATGGCGGCTGTTGTATCAGAACTCACCTGGCTTGAAAGTCTCCTTATGGATTTGGGAGTTAAATTATCCTCACCGTCAACTTTGTTTTGTGATAGTCAAGAGGCAATCCATATTGCAAAGAATCTTGTGTTCCATGAGCGGACCAAACATATTGAATTTGACTGTCACTTCGTTCGAGAAAAGGTTCAATTGAAGATACTAAAGCTTGAGCATGTTCCTGCTTCTGGGCAAGTTGTTGACGTTCTTACCAAGGCATTACCTCGGAAATTGTACCATCAGTTCCTGTCCAAGCTTGCTGTCTACGACTTGTACGCTCCAGTTTACGGGGGAGTGTTAGAGAATATTGGGGAAAACAATGTAAAAGTCCATGTATAAGGCTCATCCATATGCCTGCTTTTTTTTCTTTTATTAGTCTCACATCTCTTGTATAGGATTCTTTCTCCCTCTCTTCTCCTATATATTTGTACTTTTGTATTTTCATGATGAAGAAGCATATACAAGGTTTGGCTCTACTTTTCTACAGTAACTAGAAACATGTCCAACCCTATCATAACCTCATTCAACCGGTCCAATGCTCATACCCATTGTTTAACCTTATCTCAATCTCGCATCATACCCCATCACAGAATCATATCATACTGATTTACCGTATCTCAAGTGTCAATTTCTGACTGCAAACGGAAGCCAAAAGCGACATCTTTGGTCGCTTCCAGTCCAAACAATGTCTTCATTTTCCTTCCTGACCAGGTTCCATTTCAAGTGGTGACTGTGTACAATCCAGTGGCTTCCTGCTTCTTATTTTCAGGCTGACGTTTTCTCTCTTTTTTCTAGCGCACGAGCAAACTAACGGTTAGAAATCCAGTATACGAGCAATTCAAGCTTCATGCTTTCAGCGTAAGAACAATCTAACAGTTTGGGTTCGTCTTTCTACTTCAGATTTGCTTTTATTGTTAGTCAACATTGGGTGTCCTAATTAAAACTGAAATTGAACTTAGTGTGATATATCTTTTTTATTTAGTTATTCAAAACAAAATTAATATAATTATTCATATATTGCTCAATTTATTGATTTTTTGTTAATTGAGCATGTAATTGGATGATACAAATTCAATACTGCTCAGTTAATGAATATTGTTGGATCATGTGATACTCGATCTGATCCGATCCGATCCAACCTCAAAACGATTTCACCTATGATCTAGATCCTAACAACCTTGGTATGGAGCTTAATTTTAGTAGTGCAAGGACGGATGACTTTGTTATTAAGTTGGGTAACCAAGATGTTTCCCGCAGCGAATGTTTTAAATATCTTGGATCAATAGTTCAAAAAATGGAGATGTTGATAAAGATATGATACATAAAATCCAAGCAGGTTGGTTGAAGTAGAGAGGTGCACCAGGGATCTTATGTGATTGTAAAGTGCTATTAAAACTTAAAAGCAAGTTTTAACAAATAGCAATTAGACCAACGAAGCACTCTGATTCTGAGTGTTGGGCAGTGAATTGTGTATATGAGCAAAAAATTGGGAGTTGTGGAGATAGGAATGCTTAGGTGAATGTGTGGACACAGGAGACTGGATAAAATTAGGAATGAATATACCAGAGATAAGACAGGAGTAGCACTAATTGCAGAAAATATGTGAGAAGCTCGACTAAGATGGTTTGGACATATACTGTGGAAGTTGATCGAAGCATCCAAGTGGTGATCAAAGTGGAATCCCCTACCCGTTGTCCCTAGGTGGGTATAAATAGACAAACCCAAGGAATTTCTACAGGTATCGGATCTACACGTGTCTGAACTGACCTGTTATGCCTCCGAACCCGTTATTCGTCCAAATATACACTAATAATCTCCTCCTATATTTATGACAAATAACGTGTACGTTTCATAGTACAGAAAATGGAGAGTATCAAAAACAGGTTTACGACTTTACACATTGCATAAGAGTTAGCACAGTTTAACATAAAACATAAACATGAGTTTTAAAAATAACATAAACCATCCAAAAAATATAAATGTGCTACTGCATAACAAATAAGTCTGCAAAAACAAAAATGACAATAGATAAACGTGTAAAAATTCTACTTAGAGAGTAGACCATCATCATCCAGGTCAAAATCCACTTTCTCTCCTTCATCTTCAACAGTGTCTGCAAGTAATTTCATGAGTCGTACTCTATGAATTCATCAACAAATGCAGTGACGTATCAAAGTAAACTAGCTCTATCTAAATGAGTTTAGCACTTGTACAGTAGTGAAGTAGCATTGTCAGCATCTCTATCCAGTCTAACTAGGATCACTCAAGTTTTGATTTCAATAAATCAAACGTTGATATCTTACTCATTAGTGACCACTATGTACCTCATCATATGACTTGACACACCGTCATTTGCAACATTATCAAATGTGCAATAATGTGATATGATCACTAATGTTAGATTAACTCATACAACGACTTTCTATTCTCAGTTGAATAATTCTCAAATCAGTTTACAACGAGAAAGATGTTAAGTCATCCGGTGTGGAATGACTAGCATTCAACCATTTTGGGCTTTTATTAAGAAATTATTTGAGGTTTTTAATCTGTTATTAGATGCTTGAATGTTGCGACTATATGTTCTTACTATCAAAACATAAACATATGAGGAAATTTCATATTTCTATGAACTTTAATTTCATCTCCCCCGATGTTTTAATTGTGAGAACTCTATTTAAGCTCTTTGTCAAGGCGTCTGCAACATTATCTTTTGAACTCACATCAACGAGGTTCACAATCTCTTGACTCGTAAGGGAGGTCAACTAGCATTGTTTCATCCGTAGTTGCCTTCTTTTGGTATTGAACAAAATGTTCGTAGGAATCGTTTTAGTAGTCTGATTGTCGCAGTAAACTACAACAGAACTCAACTTCAGGCTCGACAGTGGAATGTTCATCACCAAATCTTTTATCCACCCTGCTTCTTCTCCCGCTGAAACTAGAGCGTAGAGTTCGGATTCCATAGAAGATAGTGCAATACATGATTGCCTCTTGGACTTTCAGGCTACAGTTGCTCCTCCTAGTGTGAATATAAACTCACTAGTGGACTTGAAGTCGTTGATTTCTAAGCATCATAATGCATCAGAATATCCTTCCAAAACTGGAGGATGACCATGGTAACATAAAGCATACGTTTGGGTGTGTTTTAGGTATCGCATCAGCCTATCGAGAGCATCTCAATAGTCTTGGCTAGAATTACTATTGAATCTGCTTCACATGCCGACCGTAAAGGCTATGGCAGGTCTTGTGCAGACCATAGCATACATGAGACTAGCAATCAGTTTAGCATAATCTAACTGTCTAACCGCAGCTCCATCATTGGGTTTCAAGCGATTATTATAATAGTAAGGTGTCTTCACTGCTCTACGTTCACTGTATCCCCACGTATCTAACATGGACTTGATATAGTGGCTTTGACTTAGGGAAATGTCATTTTTCCCAAATCTCACTTGCATGTCTAGTATAGTCTCAGTTACACCTAAGTCTTAATGTTAAACTACTTCATTAGTTCTGACTTAACGTCATCCACTACGGACTGATCAGAACCAAGAATCAGCATATCATCCACATACAAGCATATTATAGCGATGTTGTTCGATCTATGATATATGTAAAGACATTTGTCCGAGAGACTTGACATGAATCTCATGTTCCTTACATTATAGTCAAACTTCTCATGGCATAATTTTGATGTTGTTTTAATCCGTATAGCGACTTGATTAACTTACAGACCTTACTTTCGTGACTGTCTACGATGAAACCTTCATGTTGGCTCATGTATATTTCTTCGGTCAGATATCCGTTCAAAACCGCAGTCTTAACATTCATTTGATGAACAATAAAGTTCTCTATAGACGCAATAGCAAGTAGTATCCTAATGGTTGTTAAGTGACATACTGGTGAATATACATCAAAGTAATTCACCCCACTAACTTGTGTGAAACCTTTAGCCACCAGACGTGCTTTATACTTAACTACGATACCATCAGAATTGAGTTTATTCTTCAGAACTCACTTGCATCCTATAGTTTTAGCCCATTTTGACTTATTAACCAACGTCTAGGTGTTGTTCTGAAGCAAACAGTTTAGCTCTTCATCAATGGCTTCTTTCCAGAGTAGGGAATCCCTTAATCTCATCGCGTCCTTATAGGTGGATGGATCGGCCTCAACGTGGTAAGTGACAAAGTCACAACAAAAGGTTCTGCGAGTTCGCTCTCTCACCGAAGTCTGTCTAGACTCTAGGACATTATTGTCTACCGGGACTGAATAGGAGGTGCTCGGTACTGATTCAGGTTCTTCCTCAGTAATAGTTGCTTGCATACCTAGGATTGTCAGGTTCTTATCCTTAAAGAACTTATCCTCAAATAACACAGCATCCATAGACTCAATAATTATATTATTAAACAGGTCTAAGAATCTATCTGCAGCATTATGTTCAGCACAATCTAAGTAGACACACGTGTTGGTCCAAGGTCCAAGTTTAGATCGTCTATGGTCAGAGACTCTGACATAGGATATACAGCCACAAGTCTTAAGGTTAGTTAATGTCGGGGGTCTTTTAAACCAAAACTCGTAGGGTGTGACATCTAACTTAGCATGAGACACTTTGTTTAGAATGTTGTTTGCAGTGAAAACTGCTTCTCCCCAATAGGCAGTAGGCATGCCAGCAGTGAGGAGCATAGAATTCAACATCTCTGTTAATATTCTATTATTTCTCTCGGCTATACCATTCGATTGGGGTGTGTAAAGAGCAGTGGTTTCTGCTATGATCCCTTGAGAGGCAGGAAATCTCGGAACTCACTGGACATGTATTCTCCTCATCTATCACTTCTAAACCTTTTTATTCTCATGTCTAGTTGGTTCTCTAGCCTGGTTTTGAAAAAACAGAATTTTTCAAATGTTCCATCTTTAGTTTTAAGAAGATATATATGACAGAATCTAAATCAGTCATCTATAAATGTGATCATATACTTCCTTCCTGCTCTGGTGACAAAACTTTTAAAGTCACATATATCGGAATGTATAAGCTTTAGAGGTGTTGTGCTCCTAGTAACCGCACTAAAAGGTTTCCTAGTGATCTTAGCCTGAGCACACACGTCACATTTCTCAGGCGGTGACTTAATGTCTAATGTGATCTATTGAGTTCTCGCTATTTGGAACATTTTCCTATAATTCACGTGTCCTAGTCGCTCATATAGAGTTTTAGTGCTAACTAAGTTTGTTTGAACTTATTGAACTAATTCGTTTGCTAAACTTAGACGGTACATCCTATTTTTGGCGTATGCACATCAAAATAGTATGAGTTAACTGACAGTTTTACTCTACCGCTACAAAAGGTAAATAACATAACAGCATTATATAATACACTAATACACACTAAGTTAGCAGCTAATGAAAGAATAAATTTAACGTTATTTAAAATTAAAATTTACCTGAGGATAGCAGCAAGGTTGCATTCCCCACCTTCAGCACGTCAGTTGTCTCGTCATTGGCCACCGTCACAGACTCTTTTACAGTAATGAGCTCTGTCATAAGAGCAGAATTGTTATAAACGTGGCACGTCGCCCCCAAATCTAAGTACCACTCGGTGCTGGCCTTAGCATTTCCGATCATCGCAACAAAGTCGGAAGGCTCAGCTTGGCTAACCATATTAGCTTGGTTGACATCCTGTGGTGCTTTGATTCTTTCCCGTTTAAGGAGTCTGCAATCAGATGCGCTGTGCCCCCACTTGTTGCAGTTAAAACACTTGTCCTTGGACTTTTTAGTGTGTTTGTTAGAACCTGTAACTTGAGAGCTAACATGGGAGGGTCTGGTCCTTTTAGGGTTCGGCACGCATTTAGAATTGAGAACCATGTTAGCCGCAGCCTTCTGCTTGCTAACAGCTTCTAAAGCGTGTCGAGTCCTATTTTCACCCTCAATGCGAATAAATCGCTTGAGGTCATTAAGACTGACTTGCATCTACTTGCGGTACATTTCAGTTTTAAAGTTGTATCACATAAAAGGCAGCTTATAAATGATCGTGTCAGCAACAAAACTGACTGACAGGGAAATATTATCACTATGTAAAGAATCTACTAAGGCTTCAAAATCTGATACCTGAGGGAGAATCGTCTTCTCCTCGTCGAACATGAAGGAATGGAATTTGTCCACCAGATGCGCTTGAACAGATCCTCCTCTTGCCTGAAGTGCTCCTCCAGTGCCTCCCAGATTTCCTTGTCAGTCTTCATCTTGATGGATGTCTTCGCCAGGCTGGAGGATAGGCAGTTCAGCAGGTAGTCGCGACTGAAGTCCTCATCGTGGACCCACTGAGCTTCATCATCAGTACCAGAAATTTCAGCACAATCGGACTGAACTGTGTAAAACACGTTCAGATACTTCATCCCGAACTGGGTATTCAACTTCCAGTCGTTGAATTCAGTCGCCGTAAATTTCTCCAGTTTTACCATCGGCACCGAAGAGGAGAAGTTATTCCCCTTCATCATCTTGAGTTTACTTGATTCGGAGTGGGGTAAGATCCTTTTTCAAAATCCACTCAAACTCCAGCAACTGAAACAACTTTTACTGAACCTTACTTGATTCAACACAAGGCAAAACCGCACCAACTGCAGCCACCTCCAGCACAATGAAATTTTATCCCAAACTTCCAACACCCTAGCAGGGCTTGGCTACAGATCTAACCAGAGAAGAGGGGAAGGATAATGGGGGGGAGAATCCTGTTTCTTTTTCCCAAAAAAACCAGTCGACGAATGAACTAGAGAGCAGCGGCGACAGAAGAAATCAATGGCGATTTTTTCCTTAATCGTTCCCAGCGGCGGCAGAAGAAATCCAGGCGGCAAGAAAGACCCCTCTTCCTTCCGTCTGCAGTGATCGGCGGAGGCAACTTCGATCTGGCCAAAAAAGGGAGCGGCGGAACACACCAGCGGTTGGTCTTCTTCCCTTCTTCCTTCCCGAACCCAGGCGGCAGCGGAAACGGGAGAATAGGAACAGGCGGAGGGATTTGTCCGTACAAAATCGGGAGCGAAAACCTCTTGCTTGATTGGCGACGACAGCGGCCCTTCTCCTTCCCGATCTGAAAACAACAATGGCAGAGGCTGAGGAAATCCTTTTCCTTTTTCTGATTACCAGTGAAGATGGAGGCGATTTCTCTCCTCCTGTGCGGAATACTTTGGGAACGGTTATGGGAGACAGGGGACGAACGAGCAACAGGGGCGTTGTTTCGAGAATGTGGAAGTTGCTCGAAGCATCCGAGTGGTGATCAAAGTGGAATTCCCTACCCGTTGCCCCTATGTGGGTATAAATAGGCAAACCCAAGGAGTTTCTACGGGTATCGGATCTACACGTGTCTGAACTGACCCGTTATGCCTCCGAACTCGTTATTCGTCCAAATATACACTAACATATACAAAGGAGACCATTATAGGCATTTGTTAGGCGTTGTGAGAGTTTAGTCTTTACGCACGTTAAACCGAGGAGTGGTAGACCAATAAATACTTGGAATGAAACTATATGGAAAGACATGATGTACTTAGACATTAGTGAGATTATGACAAAAGATAGTGCACAATAGTGATAAAGGATCCATATAGCTGACCCCATTATAGCGGGATAAAGGCTGAGTGTTGTTGTATTTGATAAGTAAAATCTACGTCGAGAATCATGAAAATGTCTGAAACAGCATGCTCGACGTGGAAACTTTGATGGGTTATTAGATTTTTGGAGGGCGTCCAGACATGCATGACATCTAAGCTCCAAAATTGTATGAAAAGGGCGGCTTCAATAAATAGTATGATGCAAGAAAAGGTTTAAGAAAGCTCAAATGTACACATATATTGCATAATTTAGGTTAAAATTGGGGACAATATATGTTCAATTTTGCATCAATACAAAATACATGTTACTCGTTCAAAGTGATTACATCACTTGTGTTCAAGATCTAACTCATCCATAAAATTAAATGATGGCTGGACATAGTAATGAAAGACACTACAATATGGAGCAATATTTACTCAATGCAACTTCAATAAACCGAAGATTGAGATGCACCTCTTCATTAGTGAAAGAAAATAACACAAAATGAGAATCCAAGATTACTACCGAAACCTCTATGTAGTAGACAACTTTCTAAGCCCTTTTTATCGAAGACAAAAGCACTCAATCAACCATAAAAAATAAATAATAATAATTTATAAAAGGAAAGGAACTAAAGCTAAGAAAAAAAAGCAGTTTCTCGTACTAAGGTGAAAGACCGGTCCTAGGTGAGCAAGCCACCCACCTCGACTGATTTTGAAGGACGAGACCTTCTGTTTCTTTCTGGTGTGAGACCTCGCCGCCGCAGCGGATACTTTTCTGCTCGCCGGCGGCGGAGCCATGGATGCCAGCGCAGTCGCAGCTGACTTCTCTTGTCCGATATCAGAAATTCCCTAGAAAGCTTGGAAGTCGGAACTCGCAAGGGAATCCACGAACGGCCGCCGTCGTGTTTATTAAGAATAGATCTCGGGAATATTTACGCAACACATAATTGGTTAGTCGCACTCCAAAATTTTTTAATTTTTCGCATCTTCTCGAAATACGCTTTGTACATGCAATTTCAGAAAAAGTGTTCTGATCTACAACTTTCGTGTTGAACATTTTTCCTGAAATTGCATGTACAAGGCGTATTTCGAAAAAACGCAAAATTTGGCATATTTTCAAAATACGTCTTGTACATGTATTTTTAGGAAAAATGATCAACACGAAAGTTGTAGATCTCGTCGATATCTACAACTTTTGTGTTGAACACTTTTCCTGATATTGCATGAACAAGACGTATTTCGAAAAGGTGCGAAAACTTGGAGGATTTTGGGGTATACTAGCAAAATAACGGGTTGTGGTTAACAATCATGTAATAATAAATAATAAAATAATAATAATGGTTAGGTTGGATTGGATTTTGGAATAGTAGTTTTAAGCAAAAATTGTATGAAATCATTTTAGGTGAGGTCGGGCGTTCGCGAACGATAGTTCATGACCACCGGGTTCTTGACCGCAACCACCGCGCCAAATGAACCCTCAAAGTATCTTAGCCCCTGCGATTGAACGGCGGACTGCCGCTTTTGCCCGCAAACTATCGATTTCAAAAAACCTCTGTTTTTGCCCAAACGAAAAGAAGTAGTTGAATTTTGAAGTCTCCTGGATTAAGAGGAACTGTTACAGTGCAATACATTTTTGCGTGAAAAATTGGGTTAGCCATTGCCTGATAGGATTGATCGCAATTCTTTTTAATCTTGCAGAATAACTTCCCAAAGCGAGGAATATCAAAATAAATTCGAGTACTCACGGAATTTTTCAATCAGAGGCCAGTTTCAAAATCTACGTCCGCGTTTGCCAAAATGCTGACACTTCACAGAAAAAAAAGATAACTCGAGAGTTCTACCTGCAGTCAAAATTATCACTAATCTCCATGGAGAGAGAGCACGCATGATCTCCGTGGAGATCAAGCGTCTCCCTTGAGATCATGCATTCTTCACGATCTCTCTGAAAATCACTCTTGATATTTGTGAAGATCACCGCCACATGCCAGCATCGCGAAGCTCCCGAACTCAGATTTGAAAACAAATTCCAAATTGAATAATTTTTCCAGAAATAAAAAACAAAATTTGGTTCAATCGTCTTCTCACTTTGATTTTGATTCAGTCATAACCGTTGTTGTGTTCCTGACAGCAAGCGCATGTTTCTTGAGAGCAAACTTTCCATGCGCTCAACGTATATGAGCATGGTGCGGCGACCTCCCTATTGTCGTCCTCCGGTGAGTTCTCTCTCATTTTCTCTCCTTGTTTTTCTATCCAAAAACCTAGTTTTTTGAAGTCTCTCTGATAACTGTTTGTTTAGGCTTTGGATTCTTATTATTGACATCTTATTCTCTCTGGTGGATCCCCAACGTGAGTTTTCATTTTTTTTTCCTACCCTAAATACCCTAAGTTCTTCCATTTTTTTCTTATTCGAAAATCTACCGTTGGATTTTTTTGATGGGTTGTGATTACTTCAAGGCTCTGTTTGGGGGGACTTATTTTCACCGGTCAAGCGGTTACGACCGCATGAACCAGACCGTAATTAAGGTTTGGTTCATGCGGTCATAATCGCTTGACCGGTGAAAATAAGTTCCCCCAAACAGAACCCAAATCAATCACGTGTACTTGCCTTTTTATCATGGTTTTAATCCTGCAAGGTATTATCCTCAGATTTCACAAAAAAATTTATGGTTTTACTTCAAATTAAATTTTTGAATTCCGACAATGTTATGTTAATATTAGTTAAAATTAATTCAGACAATGTTATGTTGTTGACAAATATTGAATGGTCTAAAGATAACCGTGTTGATGTTGGTATTCATTTTTGTACAAATATGACTTTTCCAAGGAAGGAAGAATTAGTTGTTGTTAGTGTGCTCGAAGCATCCCTTGTGATCGTCAAGTTTGGAACGACCTCCGCGTTGCCCCCAGTAGGGATATTTATAGGCATAACCCTAAATCTCTGATGACGGATTATTGGATGTCATCCGGATCCTAAACCTAACCCGTTAAGCACCTGTCACATCTAATCAATATATCTCAACAATCTCCTCCTATATTGTATATAGATGTTAACACAAAATAGGTTACTTTAAGCAAAAGTTAATAACGACCAAACATGAGTTTTTCTAGAAAACAAAAATATGAGTTTTAGATAACTGATAAAGCTAAACTCAAACCAAGGTTCCAAACATGAAAATAAACAAAAATGAAAAACTCAAACTGATAGTTGATCTATGCAAACAACAGATCATTTTCATCTAGGTTGAAATCAACTTTCTATCCTTCAATCTCCATATGATAAATGTTTGTACGTAAGAACAAGTTCAAATAAAGTTGCAATTATATGCTTGTATGTTGATGACATGTTAATTCTGGGTACAGATCAGTCTAAGGTGGAAGACGTGAAAGTTATCTTGACGACACAATTTAGCATGATAGATTTAGGTATGATGAAAACCATCATAGGAATGAAAGTGAAGTTCACTAAAAATGGTATTATCCTAAGTTAGAGTCACTACGTCTACTTAAGAAGTGGAGTTACGTTAATATAAAAGGATTGAGACTTCATACGACTATAATAATAGACTGAAACTGACTGAAGGTTCACCTATTAGACAGTTGGATTACTCCAAACTCATAGGAAGTCTCATGTATGCTACAACATGTACGACACCTGACATAGCCTTCATAGTCGGCATGTTAAGTAGATTCACAAGTAACCCTTGGAAGGACCACTGAGATGCCTTTCCAAGGCTAATGCAATACTTAAAGTACACTAAGAAGTATGCTTTATGTTACAGTGGACATCCTCCTGTGCTTGAGGGGTATTCTGACGCCTCCTAGTGCTCAGAAATTGTTGATAGTAGATCCACTAGTGGCTTTGTGTTTACACAAGGAGGAGGAGCAGTAGCTTGGAAGTCAAAGAACCAGGCGTGCATTTCACTATCCTCTATGGAATCTTAACTTTATGCTCTCGCTTTGCAGGAGAAGAAGCAGGGTGGATAAGAGATTTGATAATGGACATTCTAATAACGAGTCTGAAAATGCACTTTATTTTGATATATTGTGACAATCAAGCCACAAAGACCATTGTTACAAATACATTATCCAATAGAAAGTGAATGCAGCTTAGGATGAACAAGCCTGGTTGACCTATCTCACCAGTTAGGGATAATCTCCTTTTAGATGTGAGATCAAAAGATAATATAGCAGATATCCTTATCGAGGGCTTATGTAAGATTCTAATAACTAAAACATCCGGGGATATGAGATTAAAGTCAATTTAGCAGGACTTAATACATTACTTATATTTTAAATTTTAGAACCGTAGTCTGCTTACATTCAAGCATCTAGAGTTGAGTACACAGAAGTATTTCAAATGCTATCTGATGAAAGATAGAGATGAATAGTTGTAAGTCATTCCAAACTTGATGACTTAAGCAATTATTTTATTCAAAGGCTGATTTGGGTATCATTCCAAACTTGATGATATAATAGTCACAGCTTGTTGTATCATTCCAAACTTGATAGTACAACACAATTGTGAAATGGTTAATAATAATCTTAATAAACGAAGGAACATAGTTTGATTCCTTGATATCAATTTTCTAATTTTTTATAAATTAGATAGAGATGTTGATTTGTGATTCTTTATTCCTTGTTAGAGTATTACATTCTTTTACTGCTAGAACTAATCACTTTACTTTTGATAGCAAATATCTGAATTCATAGAGATGTGTCTCATGACATTCTTGTTGTAATTGTTTGCAGATCAACGAAGATTGGAGGAGAGAAAGTTTATTTCGACCTAGATGAAGATGATCTGTTGTTTATATAAATTAATTATCAGTTTGAGTTTTTTATTTCTGCTTATTTTCATGTTTGGAAGCTTGGTTAAAGTTTAGCATTATCAGTTATCTAAAACTCATATTTGTATTTTCTAGAAAAAGTCATGTTTGTTCATTATTAACTTTTGTTTAAAGTAACACGTTTTGTATTAACATCTATATACAATATAGGAAGAGATTGTTGAGGTATATTGATTAGATGTGACAGGTGCTTAACGAGTTAGGTTTATGATCCGGATGATATCCAATAACTCGTCTATTGAAACTGAGAACTAGCTTCTGTGGAGTTCAAACCCTTGGGGAAGAGGCGACAACACACTTATCCTAGAAAGCTTTCCTGATCGAAGACTTAGCGCTCAAAACTGACCCAAGGCTCCAACACGAAGGTCTCACCTCACACCCAGAAGATCTTAGAGTGTTTTCCCTCATTAGCCTGTACTGAGCTAAGGGCACCTCAGAAAGCGCAAGAAGATCTAGGAATTCGAAAAGTGGAAAGCTTGCATTCTAATGTACCCCCTTGGGTCTATTTATAGATTTCTGAGTCTGACCTGCAAATAGGGTAGCTCTGCTATTCTAAACGGTTATATACAGCAAAAAGGAGGGCTGCTAACAACGAAACTAGGCTTTTCTGAGGAGCTACATGCAGACATAATCACATTTGGCAGAACAAATTATATTAACCACGTGATATCTGCACCCCACTAATAGGGGAAATCGGGATCAGCTCGCCACTCAACTGGGCGGACGTGGCCCGGCGCTCGCAGCTCACCTCTTTCTTTAGGAGAGAGCGAGTCGGGCTCCTGCGGCTCGCTTGTACCTTACACGGAGGCGGGTCGGCAGTCCTGTCTTGACAGCCACTTAGGCGAACGCGGGCTGGCAAGCCCGCCCACACAGTCCGCCTGCCTGCGTGCCAGAGGCGGACTGGCTGCCCCTTGGGCTCGCCCGCCCGCCTAGCGGATGTGGGCTAGATGTCCTG
This sequence comes from Platanthera guangdongensis, assembly GCA_039583875.1. Taxonomy (NCBI): domain Eukaryota; kingdom Viridiplantae; phylum Streptophyta; class Magnoliopsida; order Asparagales; family Orchidaceae; genus Platanthera; species Platanthera guangdongensis. Next base: position 99,905,230 of record CM077157.1, read on the forward strand.
GCTCGCTCGCTTGCCTAGTAGATGCGGGTTGGCTTGCACTGAGGTCCCCTCTTGTGCCTTGTTGGACCCACTCGGCGAACACTGGGTTGTACCCAATCCCCGCTCATTTTGAGCTTTTGCAAAGCTCGAAAAAAAATCATCCAACCCCACCTATTCATTGAGTGCTTGCTGAGCTGGAGGGAGTCTTTTGATGGGTCCCACCTTCGTGTCATAAATACACCACCAGGCTCAAGGTAAAATCCCCCGTCCTTCTGCTTTTCTTTCCTTATGAACTACTGTAGCTGAGTGATGCCCATATCAGAAGAGATGCGAGCTCGCCAAGCAGCCGCGTGGGAGGGTACACGGGCGCGGGTCATCGATGCCCCCCTGGCTGGCACGAGGGTCGCTCAGTCCCGTCTTTAGGCCTAAGAAGGCAATGATGATCATGCGGTCTCCCCTGAATGACGCCCCTGCATCTAGTCTGGCGGCCAGTGTCGATGCCATCCATGACGTACGCGGTCGATTGCCTGATCATTGTCATTCCGCTTTTGATTTCTCCTCCTTCGCAAGAGGCACGTCGAGAGGATGAAGGCGGGGGAATGGAGCCGAGGCACTCTTCCGCGCGTGTGTCTAAGCGGGCTGTCAGCCCCTCGGCTATGGGACATGCCCTTCCTGCGGGCCTGACCGCTACTCTAGCGACTACTGGTGAGTCGACCCTTTTCCCGCTTTCTTATTTGTTGGATCCTTACCTGATCCCTTGCTGTTACTTCTATCCTAGGGGCTGTCCACCTGCCCCCGCAGGTTCCTTAGTTGTCAACCCACCTCCGGGCTAGGAAAATCCTTTGTGGCGCTTGAAGACGAGCTCTTCCAGGGCCAAGCCAGGTACTTCCATCCCGCAAACCAGCGCGGGGGACATGTCAACTGTAACACCCCAAAATTTGGACAACAAAGCTTCAAAGTGGCTATCGCCGGGCGATGGTGGGTATCATTGATGATAGCGATAACAGTCGACGCTTTCAACGAAGCGTTGAGTATACTCGACGCTCTCAACGCACTCGCTGAAGCATTGAGTGAGCTATCAGAGTGGCGATAGAGGGTATCGTCGGGCGATACTTCCATGTATGGCTAGACACGTGTCAGATGGATAGATGGTGGCCGAAGAGCGGTTATTGACTGGGGTCAAAGCGGCTACCGACGAGATCGCCCAGGCGATAGCGGATATCGCCAGACGATAGCGGATATCGCCAGACGATAGTGTAAGTTTGACTTGTCAGCTAAAATTGTGGAATTTGCTTTCTTTTGATGAGAGGATCATGTGGCTGTGTTTATTCCTGAGGCTACTTAACTAGAGAAGAGGTGGAGAGGAGATTCATTTCTCTTCTCTCACTCTCTCTCATCCTTCTCATCAAGTTCTTGGAAGAAAGGAATAAGAAAGGCTAAAGATTTGCTTGCTTAGTGAAAGAGATCTTGTGGTCAGAATCGAGAACTAAGGCAAGATACGTGAAGAGGAAAGCGAGGCGGTCTTTTCCTGCTGGATAGAAAGCTTGCTAATGTCTCTGAAACAAATTCTAAGGGTAACAATCTTCCTTCTTGGACAAGTGAAGCCCTCCTTTTGCATATGCATGGAATCCCCCACCAAAAGGTGGAGAATCGAGGAGATTCTGATGGCTTGATGCATGATATCCCCAGGGGGGTTTACATATAGAATCCGGAAATCGTAGTACGAATTAGACATGTTGTGTGAAACTCATCTAGACAGGTTGGTCTGGATTGGTGATGTTTTATTTTGCGTGTCGGATAAGACTCTAAGTATAAACGAGTAGTTTACGGGGTCTGTGGGTTATACCTGCAAAATGAGAGTAGCAGGAAGTACTGGAGGTGTAACACCCAAAATCCCAAGTTTGGGTTCAGGCTGGGCAACACGGCCTGGGACACGGGCGTGTCTCAAGCTGAGTCCTGCTCTGTGTGGTTGAGCATCCTGTCGAGTGCTCGACAAAATGCACTCGACGAGTTCTCGAGAGGTAACATGCCTTGCGACACGGGCGTGTCCGAGGGCGTGTCCTCCTCTGGTTCGTCGACCTCCACTCGAGTAAATGTGCTCGATGATACTCGAGTTGAGTACACGGCCTGTGACACAGATATGTCACCTGTAAAACGGGCGTGTCACATGGCTGTGTTCTTTGTCTGGAATTGGCTAAGACATTGAGGCCTTGTTAATACGGGCAGGACATGGGTGTGTATCTGGGCACACGGCCTGTGACACGGGCATGTCACATGACCGCGTCCTGTTCGGGTTGAATTGGGTGTGTGTCGCCTGAGGTACACAGCCGCACACACGGGCGTGTCTGAAGCTGTGTCAGGGCACACGACATGTGACATGGGCGTGTCACATGGCTGTGTCCTGCTCTAGGTAAGTCGGTTGTGTGCCGCTTAAGGTACACGACCTGTGATATGGGCGTGTCACAGGCCGTGTCAGCCCAAAAATAGACTTTTGTGGAAAATTTGTGGTCATTCATTTCCTTCATCTGGGATCTGATGGTTCGGGCTTCTCCCTACTGCTTTAAGGCCGGAATTGAGAAGATGATTCTCATTTTTGTTTTGGCCATTCTCTTTCTACAAGATCTAGAGAGAAGGGAGAGCAAGGAGGAGGAGGAGCTAGGGATCCGACCACCGGTGGAGCAGCCAAGTTCCGAAGTGAGATCCGAGAACAGATTTGTGGAGGCAAGGCCGCTGCGGCGCTTTCTAACCGACCAGAAGTCCATGTGTCCAAAGAGGTCATCGAGGGTAACGATCTTCCTTCTTGGACATGTGAGGTCCTTCTTTTTGGCATGTGCATGGATTCCCCAACCAGAGGGTGGATTGCGAAGGGATTTCCTTGGGTTGATTCTTGGAATCCCCACTAGTCTTGCATATAGATCCGGAAATGTGTAGTACGAAATAGACATGCTGTGTGAAGCCCTTCTGGAGAGGTTGGTCTGGATTGGTGATGTTTTATTTGCACACCGGAGAAGACTCCGTGGTTAAATGTGTAGTTTGTGGAGTCGAGGGTTGAACCTGTGAAGGGCAGTAGCAGGAAGTACTGGAGTGGTAGTCCAAGAAAATACCCTTGTGATGCTTGTGCTGTGTGCTGTGGCATGACCAGTTTTCTGGCACTGCTGGATACTGCAGGGTTTGGGTGGAGTTGGGTGCAAAAAAAGAGTTCTGCGGAACCCGCTAGTCTATCGTGAGAGACGCTAGCATGAACTCCCCTTGTTGATTGTGAAGCCCGTCCCGTAGTGGACATTGTGGCTAGTGTAAAGCCAGTACCTTGGTCGACATTGTGGTTATTGTGAAGTCAGTCCTTGGTGGACAGTGTGGCTATTGTGAGCTTAATGAGCTCTTGAAGGCCTCGTGCCGAACAGGAATGGTGAAACCGACCCGCGCCTTAGATTTGGCCTCGAGTACGTTGGTATTCGGTGATGGCAAGGCGACTTGAGCAACGAGGGGTGGCTGATCCGTACCTGCGTTATGTCCGTCTGACTTGAAGACCTAAAAGTGCGGTCAGTTGGAGCGTATAATGAGAGTCTTAGGCCCGCGCACCAGAAAGACTAAACGCTCAATTTTACCGTCGGGTGTTGGACCTAGAACGGTGGTGGGACCCTGGTTCGCCGGTACACCAATAATGTGCCTTGAGTGCATGGATCATCGGGCCGCGTGGCTGATGGTTGTGATGGATTGTTTGTGCGTGAGAGCACAATGTGCAATATATATCTATACTATTCTATAAACGAAAAGATCTCTTTGGTGCAACATTTTCTATCCCTATTTTACCCTTACCTTTTTAAAATTTAATAGAAGCAAAATTCAAAAAATTTCAAATGAAATGTATATATCGGTAATTTATAATTTACCACTCAAAATATTTTAGAGATCTCTATTTTTATGCGATTTGGCGGCCGCAGTTTTCACGTCCGCGTCTTCCATTTTTCACGACCGCCACTTCATCCTCTTCCTCCAGAATGTCTCACGCAACTTGGCAGAGAGGTGCAACTGCAAGTTCTCACAAACTTCCCAACACTCCCTCTTCCTCGACCGAAAATTGCATCCAACATTCAAGCAAGGTTGACGGATAGGTGCGACCTCATGCCTACATCACCTGAGATGTGCGATCTTCTTCTTCCGAACCTTTTCATTTCCAGTCGCTTACCTAGGGAAGAAATCCAGAACAAAAAATGGGGCATTGTTATGTCAGTTTTTCGATTTACATTATGAGTTTGATTACCCCGTTTTCAGTCCATCTATGTTTACATTTTTTATTTACAGTTAGATTTAGATTTCACAGTTCAGAGTAAGGGTTTTGAGACTGTTTCAAGAATTCTGAAGGTTTTAGATACCCTAAAACTATTCATCCGATGGGATTATAGAGAGAGAGTAATAGAGGGAGAGAGAGAGGAGGCTAGACTGTGAGGGAGAGAGGGAAATGAGGGAGAGAGAGAAAGGAGGAGGCTGGATTGTGAGGGGTTAGAGAGAGGGAGAGAAAAAAAACATTTACAGCTAAACGCAGAGAAAAAAATATTTACGGCTAAATGCAAAATGTTTTGCAAAATTTTTTTACGTAATATTGATGTATATTTTTTACGATCATGTTGAGTGCTCATATGTATATGTTGCGTGTTGGGCGCAGCGCGCAGACGCATTGAGCACGGGCAAAGCCCGTGCGGAGGCGAGCGAAGCCCGCCTGGATGCGGTCGAAGGCCCCCCGAGAGCATCGAGCCGGGACGGGCGAAGCCCGCCGTCGCTGGCCGGGTACTGTCGCGCCTGGCCCACGAGAAATGTCGCCGCCCACGACAAATATTGCCGCCCACGACAAATGTCGCAGCCCACGGCAAATGTTGCCGCCCACGACAAATGTCTCTCCAATGACAAATGTCGCCGCCCACGACAAATGTCGCACCACGACAAATGTCGCACCACTGACAAATGTCGCACCCCGGCGAATGTCGCACCCCGGCGAATATCGCACCCCGGCGAATGTCACACCCCGCCGATTGTCGCACCCGCCGATTGTCGCACCCCCGCCGAATGTCCCCAGGGCCGAATGTCCCCAGGGCCGAAGGCCCGTGCTTGTCACTTGTGTGTGTCTATATATATATATATATATATATATATATATATATATATATATATATATATATATATATATATATATATATATATATATGCCTATGAATTGCTATGCCTGCAGGGAAGGAATACCACTGCAGTGAAGGAATACCACTGCCCTGGGGAAGGGGTAGGGTCGTTATAAATTGGTCAGCTGAATGCTAACCGTTGCCTTGTTTGCCACCATTTGGTGGGCTGTACTTGTACAGGTGCTGGAGAGCCGAGTGGGACACATAAGGGCTGAAGTCCCTGCTGCTGCTGCTAGCCCTTGAAGGCCAAGCAAAGAATGCTTTGTTTTGCTCATGTATGGCCGGCCTGTGTGCTGATGTTTGTAATCCACATTGTAAAGAGTAATTGTAAGGCCATAAGGCCAAACGATGTTGTATTTGCTGTACATTCTTGAGAGTTTATATATGAATATGGCTTTATTTATAAATAGTGGACATTCATGGTTGGAGTTCGATATTATTGTTAAAATCTTCCGCTAGCATGCTCTGAGTTAGGATGCGATTGTGTTGTGGTATTAACCTGTAACTTCCCCACCTGTTTGGTGGCATATGGTGTGGGGCCCCTGACCGGACCTTCTTTATATGCTATATGAACGGATGTAGACGTTACATTTTGGTATCAGTCTGTCTCGGTCTTTCCCTTTCGAATTTGTGGTCGAATTCTTTTGTAGGGTGGCGAGCACATGTAGGTGCGAACCACGTTAACACTAATGAACTCTTGAATGTCCAGTTAGGAATGTAAATACATTTGTTTGAGGAACCTGTACATTTCTATTTTGTTGTTATTTCTTGTGTGTGGTCGCTAACGTGTGTCTTGTTCACCTATAGGTGACTCGTAGTGGTGCTGAGCAGTCGGAGCCCCAGCGTTCTAATGAGAGTACGACACCAGCTGAGGTGCCGACACCTACCCCTTCTGCGAAAACTGTCCGCTTAGTTGCTGAGGCACTGTTTGAAATGTTTCAAGCACTGACCTGGTGGGCAAGCGCAGCCGGCAGTGGTGTTAGAACAGGTTGGGGCAAGGCCAGAACCTATTGCGACTGTTGATCCTCGAGTAGCTGAACGACAGTTGAAGCAGTTCATGAGCTTCAATCCCCCTACGTTTACGGGTGTGGGATCCCCTACGCAGGCAGAGGATTGGTTGTCGCGCATCAAGCGTATATTGACGGCGATCAGGATGGAGGAAGATCAGAAGGTCACCTTGGACACCTTCTTTTTGGAAGGAGAGACTCGACTTTGGTGGGCCGAGATCGAGTTACACCACTTAGCGGGCAGGCAGTTAACACAAGTTTCGATTGAGGAGTTCTCGTGACTATTCCTGGCGAAGCACCTACCAGCGTCACAACACATCACCATGGAAAATGAGTTCCAACGGCTAACACAAGGAGAAAATAGTGTTGAGACTTACCTGCATGAGTTTACGAGGTTGGGAGGTTATGCAGCCTCGATCTTCGTCGATGAGCAGCGGAAAACCAATAGGTTCTACAAAGGATTGCGAGATGTGTTGTGATTCCTGCTCTCGAGTTCCGTGAACCAAGGGTTTCAGGCGTTGGTTGATACTGCGTGTGCGCTGGAGAAGGATATGAAGAAGGTGCAAGGGAAAAGAGCTTTGGCTGTGTAAAAGCTAGAGTTCAAAACGCCCCGACCTGGAAAATCGTATTATCAAAAGAAATGGGGCAAGAGGTTCAAGTCTTCTGGGCAAGATCCTTCAACAGTTCTATCGGGGGCCACTTCAAGGCCAGAGACTCGTACTTGCTTTACTTGTGGAAGAGTGGGGCATATAGCCCGTGATTGTCGGGTTGCTCCACCAAAGGGTGAGAAGAAGACATGAGCGTCTTCTGCTGAGAAGGGAAAGGCAGTGGTGGAGTCCTCTGCATCCCAAGCGCATCCCCGAGTCTATAATCTTGGCCAGTAGGAGGCCATAAAGCAATGTGACGTCGTCACAGGTATGAGTTAAGTTATTGATTGCCTTTTCCTATTGCATGTTTTGTATGTGGCTTGTGTGTGATGTGGTTGCCTGATGCTAAAGATCACGACAGTGAACCGGTCGCACAAGTAATATAAAATGGGCGAGTTTTCCCAAGTATCGATCTCTCAAGGAACACAATACGGTGGGGTTAATTTCGAGGAGGACTTGAGATTGAAGTCCTTAGGTCGGAGTTACCTAAGGGGGTTTTGATTGTTTCGATAAAAAGAAAGTAAAATCTAACAACTACTCCTATACAACGCCGCTATGCGATGCTTCGCTAGGCGGGATGGAAGACTAGTCGGGCCGCTATGCACCGAATCACTAGGCGGATGGGCGAGTAGGCTTGCGGATGAAGTGATGAGAATGGAGGAATGAGGGTCGTGAGCACCTCTTCTCTACGCACGTCACTAGCAATTGCTAGTGCGGCAAGGGTGGATGGTGGTGGATGAAATATGGCGCACCTCAAGCAACTAAAGCGTAAAATAATACAGAATCACATAGACATGAATCTAATAAAGTTTACATCTAAAGTGCAATAACATCAATATAAATGAAGTTTTGACACACATATACAACAATAAAGGAAGAACAAGTCAAGAGATCGATTGAATCCGAAGTCTTGCTGAGGATTCACGGTTGGAATCGTCGGGTTGTCAATCCACGTCCAAGCTCGGTTCTCAAATGCGTCTGGGGTAGAGAAGGGCTGTCACCACCTTCCAATGACCCGTCTTCTTCGTGTCACGATAGCAGACGAAAGTTGCAAGCTTCCCTTTGCTTGATGGCTATGGCGTTGAAGCTTGAAATGAACCCAAGAGATGATGGAGGAGGCCGAGAGGAAGCTCCGGCTTGGATTTGGCAGTGAAAGCTTGCCCGGATCACCTCCCTAGGGTGAAAGATGATGAAAAACAGCGGAGAAGGCGGAAAACGGTGGAGAAATGTCGAGCGATCCCCCCGATTCTGAATTAGGGCGAGACCTGCGATATTTATACAAAGCAGAATTGAACAATGTGCACGATCACGGGCGCACGACCAGTGGTTGTGCGTACTATGTCCAGTGATCGTGCGCACTGGCATGGCAGATTAGGAAGAAGAACTGGGATAACGCGCACGAGCAGTGGCGCACGACCACTGGTCGTGCCCACTAACTTTAATGGTTGTGCGATTACCCCAGACAGGACTCCAGGAAAAGAGGAATCAATGCACACGATCAATGGCGCACGACCGGTGGTCGTGCGCACTATGTCCAGTGGTCGTGCGATTACCCCAGGCAGATTTTGGAAATCAGGGTACATTGTGCACGATCATCGGCGCACGACCAGTGGTCGTGCGCACTATATCCGATGATCGTGCGCAGTATTCCTGCTTCTAAATATCCCCGGAACATGCACACGACCCTTAAACCCAGTACTGATATGTGCAGACATTCCAGACGAGCACAAAAAGGGAGTACAAATATTAAAAGTACAAAAATACACAACCATGAGCCTAAGTGTGCACTTCCTATTGAAATAAAGATAAGATGAAATATATACGATAACGAACTAAAAGTGAAGTGCAAACATGTGAAAACTAGCCAAGATGAGTCCGAAAATAGGTATAAAAAATGGACTCATCACACCCCTAGACTTAACTGTTTGCGCGTCCCAAGCAAACAAACATCTAAGCAGATAGGGAAAATGATTTAGCTAACAAGGAAATTGCGATACGGAGTACCATGCGAAGTTGCATGCTCGTACGCATAAAAATATAATAGAAGAAATTTCTAAGTATACAAAATAGTTTATAATTTTCTCAATGCGTATCAACATTTTATTATTACTCAAAAATGGAATCACGGTGAATCATCCAGTCACGCGCAGGGAGAAAGTAGACTAATCGCTAGGCGAGCATTGCCAAAGATCGTGGTTCGGAATAACCTCCAAGGAATCCACCAATGTCGGTACCATATGCTTGCCCTTTCGCATTCTCTCCACGGCACTGGTTGGGTTCACATACGAATCAGTAGGACTTTAGGTGAAGAGATGGGGCTTGGGTTTCAGTGAGGTAAATAAAGATAAACAGGAAGGCTATGCACCTAACCCAAATGAGTTATCAAATAAAGAATTCATCAGATAACCAAAATATATGCGGGTACACCACACCTCCAGACTTAACTTTTAACATATGGGTGTGTGCACCGCCTACTCCAAAAATACTCACATCTCAAATAGGATTTTCAATTTTACTTTTACTTTTCACTTTTTCACAATTAACATCATTTTTTTTACTTTTCTTTTTCTTTTTCAAATTACTTTTCTTTTAACAATTTCAGCAAATATAAGCTTTGGAGCACATCCACATATTCACATGTAACAGCACCACATCAACACCCCAACATGAAAAATGTAAAACTCTAAAGCTCGACTTGGGAGTGCGACTAGGATCGGCTTTGAGGTTTTGGTGAAATAAAGGTGGAGCTGAATCAAAAGAATGGGTAGACACAACAGGGCTAGCGAGGACAAGACGTTAGGAACAGTACAAAGCTCAACCAGGCCAAAATGATGGCCTACATCACGCTCATGCGAGTGAACTAACCTATACCCATGCTTCAAGAATAGCTTGGGGCAAGTTTTTAGCCAATGAGAAAGACTATCCATCCTCCCGACTCGAGCAATACGAACCTAACGACCGTCTACACACATCCCTAAGCTACCGTCGGATTCACACCGAATTCACCAATTTTTGAGTAGAATAAAACGATCTTTACGCAAATAGAAAAGTATACAGAAAAATTAAATCTACTCGAATTTCTACACGAGAGGAGAGCAGTTGACTAGAAACACAACAATGTCAACATTTTACTCTGTCTCACAATCCTAAGCCAACACCATAATTTTCCCAAATCTAACGAAAAAATGAGTTTAACTTGCGGCACACGAACAACTAAGCACGCGCTCAAGTGGGTGCAGTGGTGTGCAGTGCAATGAACTAATCAAAATAAAACTATAAAAGCTTCTAGTATGCACATGAGATGTGCACGTGCAAAAGGTAACAAAACTGGCTCTCCCCCAGACTTAAACTAAACTACACAGCATATAATAGAGAAATTTAAATCAAAAAGAGCTAAGGGAAGAGGTTACGCAATGCTCAGCCAGTGAGCATACCAGAAGATGCGTGGTAACCTGAAGCAGGCCCGCCATACGAAGAATCACAACCCCTCCAATGCGATTTGCCATGAATACCTGCAGGGGTGAGCTCCGCAAAAACAAAAGAAACATATACAAAATACAAAGAAATACTAAAACTAAGCTAGACATGAAAAATAAAAATACAGGAAATGAAAGGTAAGTACTGGGGTTATTGTCATCCCAACACGACTTATTAAATTCTATATAGTTCTAGCTAATGGGCCTATGAAAATAAAAATGCACCGGTAACTATTCCATTATCCGTTGCGGTAACGGGTATCGATACGGCGATAGAACAGTTACCCCTCTGCCTAAATAATCATACATGCACCTCGCAGGCAGAGGAAATAGGAAGTAGGATGAGGAGGAGGCCTGGTCCTCACTCATCTCACCACAAAACAAATCCTTGCCTAGCAAGGTTTCGTCCACCACAAGTTCGCTGGGGGCGAAGGTGACGGCAGGGGCTTCCACTGTGAAGGAGGTAGGAACCTCCTCGCACAAGGGGATGCATTCGTCGACATCCTGAGCGCAAGGCTCAACGTCAACCCAACTTACCCTTAGAGATTCAACCTGCACAGGCTCAGATAAGGAAGGGGGGTCAAGAAATAAAAGATACAAAGAACATAAAGAAATAATCGGGGGAGTGATCACGGTTTCACTCCTCAAAGGCTGAGGTAGAAAAATATCGTCAGCATTGTCGACAATGCTACAAGGCTCGACCGGATCCATAGAGGCCTCCACCAAGATTTGGACTTCCTCCTTTGGTATCGAGGGAGAATCCTCGACACCAGGAAGGTTGTCCTCCTCCATGGGAGTGGAAACAATCCATGTATCACAAGCCTCAACTTGTGTTGCATCGTCGAAAATGTCGTCAGAGACAACTGAAGTAGAATAATGCACAAAAGGCGGAAGAACTTTACATGGATAAAAGTCAAGCGCAGGTTCCTCACAAAGAATCAGCTCCACGCTTGGAGATGTATGCACAGGAGAGATGGGCTCAGCCACGTCGAAGCCTAGATCAGCCACACATCTGGTGGTTGTGTCCACATCATTCCCTTCAACAAATGAAGGTGATATGGACACATAACCAGATGATGAAGGTGTGACACCGAGGGTAGGAGTCGGGATGATCCGGATGTCCGGCTCATCATCCTCTTCCATAACACAGAGGTACTCGACACAATCCTTCAGGACATGATCTGTTCTACGACAATACAAACACTTTCTCCCATTACGATACGGTCCTTATGGGTCCGGAGAGGAATAAGAGAACGATGTATGTGGCGAGTACGATTGACCATAAGCTCGGGGCACAGTGTTTGAAGGGTTGTACGAATACAACATCTCATGTATTGTGCGCTGAGGCTTATGCTCAATATCTCTCGTAGGGCATTCATGACTAGTGTGGGAAGGCTTACCACACCAACGATATTGGGCATACGAATATCCCCACATGGTGTCGAAATAGCAGATTCAAAAGAAATTGTGCAAATTACTAAATCCAACAATATATTACTACAATTGCCTAAACAAAAAAGAAAAAGGCAGGCAAAACAGAAATAGAACAAAACAAAAGCGATTTACAAAGGAAAAGGAAAGCAATCTAACGTCTCCCTCTCCAGAAACTCACATGACTTTGTTCCCCAGCAACGACGCCAAAAACTTGCTGCTAAAGATCACGGCAGTGAACTGGTCGCACAAGTAATATAAAATGGGCGAGTTTTCCCAAGTATCGATCTCTCAAGGAACACAGTAAGGTGGAGTTAATTTCGAGGAGGACTTGAGATTGAAGTTCTTAGGTCAGAGTTAAGTAAGAGGGTTTTGATTGTTGCGATAAAAAGAAAGTAAAAATCTAACAACTACTCCTATGCAACGCCGCTATGCGATGCTTCGCCAGGCGGCATGGAAGACTAGTCGGCCGCTATGCACCGAATAACTAGGCGGATGGACGAGTATGCTTGCAGATGAGGTGATGAGAATGGCGGAATGAGGGACGTGTGTAACGCCCCGAAACTCAAAAGAGCGACGGGAGGCATTTTGGGCCAAATCTGGTATTTGGCAGGGGGCACACGGCCTGGGACACGGGTGTGTCCCAGGGCGTGTCAGGCTTGAGTCGACGATTTGGCCGCGCGGTCGACATTTTCGCTCGACGATTTGTCGAGACAGGGGACACAGCCTGAGACACGAGCGTGTCTCAGGGCGTGTCGAGCCCGTGTCGACGATCGACCCGGGGAGTCGACATTTTTGCTCGATGATGTGTCGAGACAGGAAACATGGCCTAGGACACGGGCGTGTCCAAGACCGTGTCGGGTAGTCGACGAACTTCGCTCGACGAAGTGTCGAGGAAATGAACACGGCCTAGAGCCCAAGCGTGTTTTGGTTTGACACGGGTGTGTCAAATAGGACACGTGCGTGTCAAATAGGACACGGGCGTGTCCAAGACCCATGTGAGTCTCAGGTTGTTTTCGGGGCTGTGTCGATGGGGGCACACGGCCAGGCACACGGCCGTGTCAGTTTGAACATGAGCGTGTCATGTTGAACACGGGCATGTTGGATGCCCGTGTGTTTTTCGAGACGCGTCGATTTTGACGGTGAATGAGGGACATGGCCCTAGACACGGGCGTGTCGCAGGCCGTGTTCGGCCCAGGTTTTACTTTTCAGCTACGAATCATAGCCATTCGTTTCCTTATTTTGGGATCCGACGGTTGGGGGTTGTTCCTACTGGGATATACCCGGGATTGGACCTTTGAAACCCTCATTTTACTTGAGTGGTTCTCTTTCTAAGTCAAGAGAGAGGGGAGAGCAAAGGAGGAAGAAGAAGCCTAGATCCGGTCACCGGCGGAGCTTCGGAGCTCCAAATCGTGAATTGACTTCAGATCTACGGAGGCAAGGAGAGTGCGGTGCTTTTCATCCGCTTACATTTCCATGGCGCCAAGGAAGAACGCTAGGATAACGATTCTCTACTTGAGAACATGAAGCTCTATTTCTTTTGCATAGGAAACCCGCTCCCGCGAGTTTGCGTTGAGTTTGAGGCGTTCCTTCAGGTAGATATGTAAAGTCCCAGTTGTTTAGAGTCCGTATTCGAGAACGGACATAGGCATGATGTGTGAAGCCTACCCGGACAAGTTGGTCTGGATCGGTGCTGTTTCATTGCATAAATGGCCGGAGAAGACTCCGTGCGAATGTGTGTTTTTTTCGGGTTTTCTACGTGGTAGATTGCAACAGGGAGCCTTGGGGATTAACCCCAAGGTGCACCCGAAAAACTGGGCAGATGCGTGATTCTGCCGACATGGTGGCCTGGGAGCCAACTTGAACATAACCGGGTTATGTAAAATGTGTGACAGAAACGAGACTCGGGAGAAGTTTGACCCGCGCATATGTTTTAAATTAACGTTGCAGTGTGAGCAATGTGTCAGACGGAACCGTACTCGTTCTATGTTGTTCGATATGAGCTGTTGGCATAGATGAGGGTCTTCGGCGGTCTATGGCTTAAATTGACGTGACCCATGCCGGGAAGACAAAATGCTCTTTGTTTGGCCGTCAAAGTGGCGGTAGTGAGATCAGAATATCTATGGCTTTAATTGACGTGACATCGACCGGTTCACCGAGAATGTGCCCTGAGTGCACGGGGTGTGTGGCCGTATGAGCCTACGCCTGTGATGTAGTGACATTGCTATACTGCTTGGTTATACTAATAAAGTACAGGGAAGGAGCATCGCCGCCCCGATTTTGGGGGCGGGATCGTTATAATTTGGTCAGCATTGCTGAACGTTGCCTTTGTTTGCCACCGTATGGTGGTTTCTTACTTGCATGTGTTGCTGGACCAAACAGTCAATAGCGGGTTAAAGCCCAAGTTGCTGTGCCGGCCTTCGAAGGCCTAATTTTTTGATGTTTTCTTTATTCATGTATGGCCGACCTACGTGCTGAGGTTTGAAAACATGTAATTTTGAAGGAAACGATTTGTAATGCCTTAAGGCCAGTACCTGTGTATTTGTACTTCATTCCTTTGGGATTGTTTAGTGGACATTCATGCTATTTGTGCTGGGTTCTTTTAATTGCAACTTATAAAACTGCTTCCGCTAGAATGACTCTGTGTAGGATGTTGAAATGGTTGGATGGTTTCCATTGAGTAACCACCCGGTCTGTCTGTGGTATATGGCGTCGGGCCCCGACCGGACCTACTCCTATATGCTATGCGATGGATAGGGGGTGTTACAATTTGATATCAGACTATTGATTTCAGTCAGGCTTAAAATGAATTCGTGGACTTATTCTTTTTAAGGGGTGGTGAGCACATGTGTGTGCGTCATCGTTATAACAACAAAAGAACCCATGAATGTCCACTTAGAAATGAAAATACACGTGTTTGAGGAACCTGCGTGTTCCTATAATTGCTTTTGCAATTTTGTATGGTCGCTTAATGGTGTTTTGTACGAATATAGGTGACCAGAAGCGGTGCTGGGCCGTCAAAACATCCGATTTCTGAGGATTATAGTGCACCTGGTGACGTGTCTGCAACCCTTCCCTCTACTGAAACCATAAGAATAGTGGTGGAAGCAGTGTTCGCTGCGATTGGTGCACAAAATGAAAGACGTGTGCAGTCCCCTATTTTGGAGGTAATTCCAACGCCGGGTGGTGTGATGGAGCAAACAGCATTTATAGGACCGTTGGGTCAGCAGTTGAACATGCTCTTAATGCAGGGTACGCACTCAGTTGAGGAATATTTGCAAGCGTTTCTGTGTATAAGACGCTTCCCGGGCTCTGAAGTGGAGAGCGAGCAGTCGATGGTCGATAGGTTTTATAATGGCCTGCGCGGCGAATTGCGAGTTCTGCTGCTAGGACCAAAACTATTGGGATTCCGAGCCTTGGTGGAATCGGCTAGATCTTTGGAAGTAGATTTGGCAAAAGTCAATCGGACGTCGGAGTTCAGTGTACTAGATTCTCCAGATTCTGCAAAGTCTGCATACCGAAGGAGGAGGAACAAGAAGTCTAAAATGTCTACTGGTCAGGCTCCATATGGTTGTTTTAAGTGTGGCAAAGAAGGACACTTTGCCCGAGACTGTTAGAATGGTGCTCAGAAGTTAAAGAAAGCTATGTCAGGAGCAGGTATAAGACAAGGTGCCAGAGATCTGAATCGAATCCAAGGAAGCAAAGACTTGGATATGCAAAAGACGGAGTTCAAAATGCCGAACTCCTCAAAGTCTGCGTACCGCAGGTGGTATAAGAAGGCTAGGATTTCGGGTCCAGCTCCTTCTTCTGGTGCTTCTGGGATGACTACGGGTCGAACCTCGTGCGCATGCTTTAATTATGGAAAGTCGGGGCACTTTGCCCGAGACTGCTGGAACGGACGTCCCAAGTCCGAGAAGAAGCACGCTGTCGTGATGACAGGTACGACTTAAATTTATAGTAGTTTAACTTTAAATACTTGTTGCCCTTGTGCATGTTAGCTTAGAACTATTTGTGCTAAGCTTTGTTCTGATTTTCGATAAATTCGGCGAGAGCACCGTTCGCTTAGGGAGCTTAGCATTTCCTTTTGTCCGAAGGATTCATATCGTGCATCGGAGTACCTTCTTTGATGACGAAGGACAAGCTGGATGTGTTGTTGCCCAATGGGTGTTCGATGCGTGCGGATAGAATCTGTGGCGTGAAGATTCGCATTGGGAATCAAGAGTTCGATCTGCAAGTGTCGTTACTACCGTTGGTGGAGTTCGACGTTATATTTGGCATGGACTGTCTCTCGGAGCAGCAAGCCTATATTGATTGTGGTCGCAAGGAAGTCAAGTTGGGAGCAAGTCGTGAGACGACTTTTACGAGCTTAAAAGGGTCGAGCAAGACGTTGATGTCTGCTCTTCAGGTGGTGAAGGCAGTTCGTGCTGGTGCAGAGTTGTTCTTTACACTAGTGGAGGTTGCAAATCCAAAGCCTACGTTGGATAGTATATCAGTGGTAGCTGAGTACCCTGATGTGTTCCCCGCAGATCTTCCTAGAGCCCTGCCTCAATGGGAGATAGATTTCACTATTGAGCTAGTGCCAGGTGCAAAGACTGTGTCACGATCTCCATATCGGCTAGCGCCTAAGGAAATGGCGGACCTGAAGGTGCAACTTCAAGAGTTGTTGGAGCAAGGGTATGTGCGTCCAAGTTCTTCGTCTTGGAGCGCACCGGTCCTCTTTGTAAGAAGAAGGACGGAAGCTTGAGGCTATGTATCAATTACCGAGAACTGAACAAGTTGATGGAAAAGAACAAGTACCCAATCACAAGGATCGATGATCTTTTTGATCAGTTGGTTGGGTCGACGGTGTACTCTAAGTTGGATCTCAAGTCTGGTTACTATCAGCTGAGGATAAGGGAGAGTGATATCACTAAGACCGTGTTCAGTACAAGATATGAGCATTACGAGTTTACGGTCATGCCGTTTTGGCTGACGAATGCGCCGTTAGTGTTCATGGATTTGATGAACAGGACCTTCAGGGAGTACTTGGACCATTTTGTGATCGTCTTCATCGACGATATTTTGGTGTACTCGCAGAGTGATGAAGATCACTTCAGGCATCTTCATTTGGTTTTGGAGATGATAAGGAGGAATCAATTGTATGCCAAGTTCTCGAAGTGCGAGTTTTGGTTGTCCTCAGTGGCGTTCCTCAGTCATATAGTGAGTGGGGAAGGTATTGCAGTGGATCCGGCGAAGATTGTTGCGATACGAGAGTGGCCTGAGCTTTCTATGGTAGCGGAAGTCCGGAGCTTTCTGGGGTTTGCCGGCTATTATAGGAGCTTCGTAGAGAACTTCTCGCGGATAGCGTTACCTCTCACCACTTTAACGAGGAAGGAGCAGAAGTTTGTTTGGACGCCAGAGTGCGCGCGAGCCTTTGGAGAGTTGAAATGTCAGTTGACCACGGCGCCTGTGTTGAGTTCGCCGAGTGGGACCGAAGGTTATGAGATTTATAGCGAAGCTTCAGGTAGTGGTTTGGGTTATGTGCTGTTACAGCATGGAAGCGTTATAGCATATGGCTCGAGACAGCTGAAAGTGCACGAGAGGAACTATCCGGTCCATGACTTGGAGTTAGCGGTAGTGATTTTTGCCTTGAAGCTATGGAGACATTATTTGTACGGTGTGAAGATTGATATCTACGCCGATCACAAGAGCCTGAAGTATTTGATTGATCAGAAAGATCTGAACATGCGGCAGCGTAGATGGATGGAGTTCCTAGGGGACTATACATTTAAGATCCACTACGTGCCTGGTAAAGGTAATGCGGTTGCGGACGCGTTGAGTCGTCGGGCCCCAGCTCAAGCCAATTTGCTGTCGATCCATGACGAGCGGTTGGTTCGGGAGTTGGGGGCGATGAAGATCGTTTGTGTAGATAAGCAATCAAGTGCTGAAGCAGTATTTAATTGGACTGAAGTTCAATATGACCTGGCTGATCGGATTCGGCAGGCGTTGGATATGTAACGCCCCAAAATTTGTAAGAGGGACGATCAACATTTTTTGGCCATGATTGGGTCTTGGTTGGGGGTTACACGACCTAGGACACGGGCGTGTCCCTGGCCGTGTCAAGCTCAGGCTCGTCGAGAGTCCGGGAAGTCGACGTCCTGCGCTCGACAAAGTGTCGAGTAGGGGTACACGGCCTGTGACACGGGCGTATCACAGGGCGTATCCCGCTGTGTCAATCCGCGTTCGACAATTTCCATGGATCTGCGTTCGACGATTTCCCCAGCGATCTGCGTTCGATGATTTCCATGGATCTGCATTCGACGATTTCCCCAGCAATCTCTGTTCGACGATTTGGCTGCGTTCGACGATTTTGCCAGGGAATTCCGTTCAACGATCTGGCCAGCGATCGACGATCTGCATTCGACGATTGTCGAGGCTTCGAACATGGCCTGAGACACGGGCGTGTCCCAGGCCGTGTCCTTCTCGGGTTGTGAGCCGGGACATGTAAGGGGTTGGACACGGCCTGGAGCCCAGGCTTGTTCAGGTTGGACACGGCCGTGTCAAATGTGACACGGGCGTGTCAAGGCCCCGTGTCTTGTTTTGGGTACGACGATTTTGGCGTCGATTGGGGAACATGACCTTGGACACGGGCATGTCACAAGCCGTGTTCGGCCCAGGTGTTTTGATTTTCAGTTCGAATCGTGGACGTTCTTCCCTTTCTTTTGGGATCTGATGGTCCAGGACTGCTCTTGCTGAGTTAAGTCCGAGAATAGGGTTAGAAACCCTCATTCTTCTCCAAGCTTTCTCTTACTAAAGTTCTAGAGAGAGGGGAGAGCAAGGAAGACGGTGAAGGAGATCTGGCCATTAGTGAGGCTTCAGTGCTCCAAATCGCGAGCCGAGTCCAGATCCGTGGAGGCTAGATCATTGCGAAGGTTTTCATCAGGCTATTTTTCCATGGCTAGGAAGAGGAGTCGGAAGGTAACGACACTTCTCCTCTTGGTTTTAGGATGCATGTTTTAGCATCTTTTCTTTATTAGTTTTTGGGCACCAAACTCTCAAATGAGAGGGCATTGGGTCGCCAAGGTTCAAGAAGAGGAACCTCCGGGTCGATTGAGTCCATCCCCGGCATGTTTGTGCATTAGAGATCCGCTTCGTTAGTGGATTAGGCATGGTGGGTGAAGACCCTATCGCAACCATTAGTCCGACTCGGTGATGTTGCATACGAGGTTTAAGGATTCGTAGAGATCCGTTGCGGCAAGAGGCCGTTTGTGATGTGTGATGTTTGTGGTGTTCTTCCCGTTATCTTGCGTGAGTACATGTGGCCGGTACCGGACAAGGTTAGCTCCCCATTGGCGGTAGATGGTTTCCTTGGTGGACAAGGTTAGCTCCGCATGGGTGGTAGATGGTTTCCTTGGTGCACGGGAACGCTGCAGTACGAATGGGGGATTAGGGTGGAATTGTATTGGATTGTGATGTGCCAAGGCGTGGCTGTGTCTCCGTGGTCGATTGGCTATCCCGTAACGTGCAAGTCATGTGTGGAAAGTGTCCCAGCGAGACTAGTCCCCTTTTGTGAGACTGACGAGAACGCCGAGCATGGAGCAAGCTCGGGCAATGAGGCCATGAGCGGGTGGGGTCCAGCAAGGGTTCTTAGAATCAGTCAGTGTGTTGGATGGAATCCTGACATGAGAAGTCAGAGTTTACCGGCAAGCCCGGGTCTACGACCGTGAGCTGGTGGGGCCTTGGCAAGAGTTCTGTGTGGCGGCTTGTATGCCGTTGGGGGATTGTGGTTCCCCTTTTGTTTGCGGCTTTATGACAATGGGGAAATAATGAGTACCCAAATGATGTGATGTTGTGCTAGATGCATACGCTATAGGGTGCCTTGGGTGAATCCTGGGTGTTGCATTTATGTTGCATAGTAGGGCCTATTATTAAATGCTCAATAGTAGAGAACATGTGTGATATTTGAGACATCCAAGCCTGTTTCCTTAGTTGTTTTTCTTGCTTATTAATATTGCATACGAAGTGCTAACTTGCAGGTTGGAGGAGTACCCCGGGGTCCGTTAGGGGTGGCCGGGAGGAGATGTGTTGGTTACACAGTTTGAGGTCAGCCTTTGCTGACCCACGTTACTAATAATTTTTACAGGGCAAGGATCGCAAGCAGGAGCTAGCTCGCCGGCCAGAAAGGCCTAAGCCTCATGAAGTGTTACTATTGGGTACATTGGAAAATGTGTACCATATTTGAAGAAGCCTCACCCTACTCAATGATATGCATCAAGGTGTATTTGATGTGTTTTGAGTTTATTTGTGCAAGTTAAGTAATTGCAGGAAATGCAAAAAATTGCTAAGTCCATGTGTCGACACCTAGAGAAGCAGCGTCGACACTTATGAAGGCTTGTGTCGATACTAGAGAAAAGCTGTGTCGACACTTGGAGTAAATTATGTCGACACCAGGAAAGGCAGAGTCGACACCAGAAGAAATGTGTCGACACATACATGCAGTATCGACACACTGTGAAGAATAGTCGACATCAAATGTGTCGACACCAGGAGGCTGTGTCGACACACTGAAGGCTTTGTCGACATCAACTGTATCGACACACAGGACTTGTGTCGACACATAGCAAGTTTTAACACAGTGTTAAAGATGAAGTACTTGTGTCGACCCAAAGGAGATGTGTCGACACTCAGCAGAATTCAACTAAGTGTTAAAGTGAAGAAGTACTTGTGTCGACACAAAGGAGATGTGTCGACCCACTGCAGAATTCAACTAAGTTTTAAAGAAGAAGTACTTGTATCGACACACTCAATCAGTGTCGACACATTCTACAAAAGCAATGTCGAGAAGCTATTACAGCAACAGAAGGAGTTGTGTCGACACCACCAAGGCATGTGTCGACACTTAGTCCACTTGTGTCGACACTTGGTCTATTTGTGTAGACACATAATGAAGATCAGTCTCGACACTTTCAGACAGAGACAGTATTTTCAAGAAGTGACTGGATGACTCGACAGCTGCCATTTCAGCCGGTCTACTGCAACTGTCAGAGCTGTCAGAAGTTCGTTAGAAACCGGATCAGCCGGTTATCTTGGAGGAAGACTATATAAAGGCCTTTCTCCCTCAACAGAAAAATATCGATATCAATCACAACAAAGAAGAAGATCAGAAGATCAATCATTGCAGAATACAGATCCAGAGAAAACTGTAAATCAGTATTTTGAAGAAATTTCAGATTTACTTGGAGAGAGAGAACTCCAGTAATTGAAATCAAGAAAGAGACTTGTTTAATCAACTCTCTTAAGAAGCAGGTTCTGAACCTGACTGCAAAAAAGGATCCAGATTTAATTCTCCATCGTAAGAAGAAAGTTGCCAGCCGGTCTACTTCAAGAAGATCAACTTTTACTGAGTTCAGACTCAAGAAGCCTTGAAGAAAGCAAAGACAAAGTTGATCTCAGGAATCAGTTCAATCAAGAACAAATCAAGAAGATTGCCCTCTTCATTCTCTCAAATAGAGTGGAAACCTAAAACTCATTTATTATCTTTTTGTAGGATCTAAAGGGATTTGAGTTGTAAGCCTAAACTTATAAAGGCTGAGGTAGGGCTTTTGAGCCTGAGTGTAGGAGAATCTATTCTCTGAGTGTAGGCCTTGTTGAGGGCTGAGGTATGGCTGTTTAGCTTGAGTGTAGGTCTTGTTGAAGACTGAGTGGTAGGGCTTTGTGCCTGAGTTGTAGGAGTGGGGACACTCTGAGTTGTAGGAACCTGTTTGGGGTTCTGAGCTATAAGATCTGAGGATCTGAGGAGAAGTGCAGAAGTTAGGCCGAATCTAGTACACTACTAGATAGGCGAAGGGGGAAAGTGGATGTACCCAGACCTTGGGGAACCACTATAAACACTGTGTGCACTCTGTGTATGATAATCTCTGTGATTGCTGTGCTGTGGGATAGTTAAATTTACAATTTCTGCTAAGTAACTGAACATAATATCTTCCTTAGAATCAAAAGAAAAATTACATATATTCACCCCCCTCTAGGTGGTTAGGCACTATTTCTTTCAAGTGGTTTCAGAGGGAGGTTCCTCAAAGAAGGACTTAATAGTCAGAGTGAGATCCTCAAGGCAGATTTAAGAATCAAGAAAGAATCAAGAAAATGGGTTCTAGTGAGAATCATAAAGAGCTGGGGTCAATGAAATTGCCAATATGTAGAAAAGAGATATTTGACATATGGAAAGAGAGGGTCAGACTCTTTATGGAAGCTTATGACCCAAGGATATATATTACAGTCAAAGAAGGCCCATATATGCCAATGAAGATATCCATTCTGGATGCAAATCAGAAAACTCCCAAGGACCTTTCTAAAATGACTAAAGATGAAATCATCCTGGCCACTATGGACAAGAGAGCCCAGAATATAATTGTTAGTGCCATTGATGATTCAACATTTCAGAACTTAATCCATTATAAAACCTCTAAAGAAATGTGGGACACATTAATAGTTTATATGGAGGGATCAGAGGAAGTAAGACAAGATAGGAAGTCAATGTTAAATCAGGAATATGAAAGCTTCAGACAAGGAAAGTCTGATAGCATTACATAATGTTATAAGAAGTTCTATAGGATAGTTAATGAGTTGATGTCCTATGGAAGAGACTTTAGTAACTATGAGCTGAATGACAAGTTCTTAAGATCCCTGACTAAGGACTGGGACACCAAGATTTGTGCCATTAGGGAAGTGGCCAAACTTGCTGATATACCTCCTCCAACTTTGTTTGGAAAACTGCTATATTATGAGATGCAGTTAATGGCTAGAAAGGAGGAAGAGAAGAATACTAGAGTGGAGCACAAGGAAAAGTCTGTGGCCTTCAAGACTGAAGCCACTAAGAAGTATAGAAGTAAGTCTCCATCTCCACCTAAAATAATTGCTGAGGCTGTCACATATAATTCAGATAGCAAGAGTTCTGATAGCAGTGAAAGTGATGAAGACTTTACTGCTTTTACTAGGCACTTTCAAAGATTTCTGAAGAAGAAGCAGTGGAGGTCTAAACCTTCCACTTCTTAGCCAAAAGTTGACTACTATTAGAAGAGAAAGTCTTCCAGGAATGACAGAAGCAGGTCCAAGCTAAGCAAAGCTACATCTTCAAAGATTATGTGCTATTGCTGCAATAGACAAGGACATGTAGTGGCTGACTGTCCTGAAAAGAGGAAGGAGTTAGCTGACAAAAAGAAGACTCAGGTTAAGAGCAAAAAGGAAAAGTCCTTTGTTGCTAAGAAAGACAAGAGTCTGACAGACCAGTCATCTTCAGAAACAGAATCAGAAGCTGAAGCCTACATAGGATTATTTGCTGAAGAAGAAGAAGAAGAGTTCATGCAGCTAATGAACTCAATTTATGAGCATAAAGACCATCAGTGCAAGAGACTGATGGCTATATCTGTAGGAGACAAGAGCCAGGATCAGCCTGGACCAAGTGAGGTACAAAGTTGTTCTTCTAGTTCAATTTATAGTACTGAGTCAGAGTCAGATACATCTGTATCAAGTGATGTGGGTGGGTCTGAATCTGAAGGAGATATTCATCAATTAATTGATGAATATAGGGACTTGTTGCAGGCCTTGAAGAAAAGCAAAACCTTGGCCAAAACTCATGCAAAGGAGATTGCTAGTCTTAAATTGGCTGCTTCTGATTCAGAAAAGTTGTTAGATCAGAAACTAAATGAGATAGCCAGATTGAAAAACATTACTGTTATTCAGATGGGTACTATTACATTCAAGAATGATCAGATTAAAAATCTGGAGGTTAAACTTCAGAAAGAGAAAGAGATAGTAGCAAGTTTTTCTAAACCTAAATCTGTTTTACCCTTGATAGATGAGTTTGTACCTCAAAAGGGTAAGGCTGGATTAGGATTTAAGAAAACTGCCTGTACTGCTAGGTCCAAATCTAAAGGCAAGGCCCCAACACAAAATAAAAAGCCTACTGTAGATAATTCAGCCAGGGTAGTACCTAAACAAAGTACAACAGGTTTGAGTGCTGGTGTTGTGGCCAGATAAGCCACTTTGCCTTAGATTGTTGGCACAATTAAAGTGTCAAGTAGAGTAGCAAACTACCTGCTAGAATAGCTACAAGTAGTTTTGTTAAAAGTCAGACTAACTTGCACCAAGGACCCAAGAGTTATTTGGGTTCTAAGGTTAAGTAATCTGTTTTGCAGGTGAGTCCAAGTGGCCATGCCCCTATATGGTACTTGGACAGTGGATATTCCAGACACATGACTAGAACAAGGGGGTTGCTGAAGGACTACACACATATCAAGGATGGCCCTAAAGTAACCTTTGGCGGTTCAGAAAAAGGAATCATCAATGGATTTGGTAACATTTCTAGTAATCAGATTACTATCACTCAAGTGGCTTATGTAAAGGGTTTGAAACACAACCTCATTAGCATAAGTCAGCTAAGTGATTTAGGATATGACATCTCATTTGTCAAGAATGGTTGTCATATCAAAAGTTTAAGTGATCAAAAGATCATTTTGACAGGATATAGAAAAAGGAATGTTTACTATCTTGACTTTGTGTATGAGAACAATGTTTCTCCTATCTGTCTTGTAGCTGATGAGAGAGTCTCTCATTGTGTCAAATGGTATAAGAGGCTAGCCCATCTTAATTACAAGACTATTGGCCAACTCTTTAGCAAAGAGTTAGTGAGGAATGGTCCTCAAGTTAAGTGTATTAAGGATGGGATATGCTCAGCTTGTCAAAAAGGCAAGCAGACCAAATCCACCTTTCATAGCCTTGAAAATAATGATTCTGTGAGGTGTCTATACCTCTTGCATATGGATCTTTTTGGTCCTATGCCAGTTCATAGTCTAGGTAGGAAGGTCTACACATTTGTGGTGGTAGATGACTATTCTAGATATTCCTGGGTGTTCTTTCTAAGACAAAAGTTTGAAACTCCAACTATCTTATAAAGTTTTGTTAAACAAATTCAGAATGAGTTAGACAGTACAGTGGTCAAAATCAGAAGTGATCATGGTACTGAATTTCAGTCTGAAAGTATGACTAGACTATGTGAAGAATTTGGGATTTTTCAGGAATTTGCCTCACCTAGAACACCACAGCAAAATGACATTCCTGAAAGGAAGAATAGAACATTGATAGAGGCTGGTAGAACTCTATTGAGTGACACATCTCTCCTAGAGTATTTCTGGGCTGAGGCAGTAAATACTGCATGTCATGTGATCAATAGGGCTACTATCACCAAGAGCCACAAAAAGACTCCCTATAAGATTGTGAAGGGCAAAAAACCAAACTTATCCTATTTCAGGATCTTTGGTTGCAAGTGCTATATACTTAACAATGGCAAGTATTATCTAACCAAGTTTGCTGCCAAATCCCAAGAGGGGATATTTGTTGGGTACATCAACAATAGTAAGGCTTATAGGGTATACAACTTGATTACTCAAGTTGTAGAAGAGTCTGTACATGTTGTTTTTGATGAAACAAGGCTCATTAACAGTGAATTACCAAGTAGTGTTTGCAGTTCTACAAGTATAACTGAGAGGATGGACAAGCTTACTATTGTAGAAGATTCTACTGCAAGTCAGCAAGTGGAAAATGGTGGCTACTGTCCAGGGGGAGTACAAGACTCTCTAGATGCTGAAGAAGACCAAGAGGTGCAGCTAAATGAAGAGACTGGAGGGGTTCAACCTGAAGAAAGACTACCTCCAGCTAATAGACACTTAAAGGATCATCCAGCCAATCAGATAATTTGTGATCCAAGACAAGTAGTGCAAACAAGAAGCATGAATCTGAGCACTGTTCTTTGCTCCAGCTTCCTATCCCAAGTGGAACCAAAGAAGTTTGAAGAAGCAGTTCTAGACCCTCATTGTATTGATGCCATGCAAGAGGAGTTGAATCAGTTCAGGAGGTGCAGGGTCTGGAAGCTTGTTCCTAAACACAAAGACCACAATATCATTGGAACAAAGTGGATCTTCAGGAACAAATTGGATGAGAATGGAATCATCATAAATAATAAAGCTAGACTTGTTGCAAAGGGATATATGCAGGAAGAAGGTATTGATTTTGATCAAACATTTGCTCCAGTAGCAAGACTGGAGGCAATCAGGATGTTCCTTGCTTATGTAACATATCAAGGTTTCAAGGTATTCCAAATGGATGTGAAATAAGCATTCCTGAATGGAGATTTAAAGGAAGAAGTCTATGTAGAGCATCCCTCAGGTTTTGTTGATCCTCTTAAACTTGATTATGTTTATAGACTTAGGAAAGCTTTGTATGAGTTGAAACAAGCCCCAAGGGCTTGATATGAAACCCTGTCTAGTTTCCTCATTGAGAACAAATTCACAAGGGGGAAAATAGACAAGACTCTATTCCTTAGGGAATCTAATGGCAAGATTATTCTAGTCGAAATATATGTAGATGACATAATATTTGGGTCTACTGAAAGTAATCTTTGCAGAAATTTTGCAAAACTTATGCAAGGAAAATTTGAGATGAGCAGTATGGGGGAACTTAAGTTCTTCTTGAGTCTCTAAGTAAGACATACTGAAGATGGCTTGTCCATATGCCAGTCTAAGTTCACCCTAGAGTTGATAAAGAAGTATGGTATGGAATCATCCACTACCATGAAAACTCATATGGGATCAAGTATGTCTCTAAGCAAAGATGATGCAGGGAAACTGATGAGTACGATTATGATATGCTTTTTTTTCTATCATAATTGTAATCATGTCTACTATTTCCTGCCCCTTTTTGTGTTGATTTCACGATAATAGTAAAGAAATTGTCGTATCATAGATAGAAGAGCGCATTTAGAAGTCTTTGGCATTCCTTGTAATAAACTATTTACTGATTCTTTCATTTTTCTATTACAGGTAATGCCAACCAATGGACCTAAAAGTCTCAAAGCAAACAGAGGAGTTCGTGGAGTCAACATGGCTGATGACAGGACGAAATTTGGCGCACATGGCCGGACACACGACCGTGTGCCTACCCGTGTCCTATGCACATGGAGCTGAAGAAATTGGTCGCAGGAGATGGAGACTCACACGGGTAGGGCACACGCCCGTGTGCCCACCCGTGTCATATTTGAACACGATTGCCGACCAACCCGTGTCTGAAGAACACGGCCGAACACACGGCCGTGTCCATAACCGTGTCATCTGACACAGCCCACTACCAGACACGCCTGCTCGTAGGGAACCGCCTAGGAACCGTCCACACAGCCTGACACACGGCCATGTTGGAACCCGTGTCCGACCTGTTTGCAATGGGACTATATATTTCCTGTAGAAAAATTGTTTAGAACTTTTGGATCATTTCTGGGATTGGAGAACTGCTGAAGGCCGAAGGGGAGCATCCAAGAGAAGGAGGATTGAAGGGTATTTGTTTATGTATTTTATTTATTCATTAATTCCTTTCAATCTCTCTTTTCTCTTGGTGATTCATCTTCAATTATCTTTTAATTTTGCATGAACTTCTATTTGAACATTCTAGTAGTCATGTATCACTTTGTTTATGTTAAATTTGTGGTATTTTATTTGTGTTTATGCTTGTAAACAAAGAGTTTAATCTTCCTTATGATTTACTTCTTTGCTTTACATAATTTGCAAATTGCTAGATTGAGAAATTGGTTCTTTGCAATGATATTTGTATATTCATATTGTTATGTTAACTCTCTTTGTAAATCAAACTCTATGATCGAGAGATATTTTGTTTGGAAAATTAGAACACGAGCAAAAGGATTCATGGTAGTTTAGAGATAAAATTCATGAATTTATGTAGTAATAAAGGTACTTTACTTAATGCGAACTTGAGTATTGTAAATTGTTCGAGAGAAAATTTACTATCTTAGGTTTAGATTTGGAATTGCTCGAGAGAGAATTTTGATGAACATTTAACCTTTACATTACAACAAATTTAATAGTCTTTTCATTTCATGATCACTTAGAATTGAACTAATAAATGAATTCGTTCATGTAATCGTTTAAAAGCTTCATGTTGTTTTTTTCATTTTTACTTCTCCAATGCTGAATTATCCAAATGGTCATAGTTAGGTTAATGTAGTTTAAATATCACTTTTATTTATAGGTATGATAATAAAGGGAGGGTGAGTACGAGTAGTTGAAACGACCCCGTGGAATACGACACGAGATGTAGATTTCTCCTATACTATGATGGATAGGTGCACTTGCCTGAATGCTAATTCAATCTAGTTTAAGCCCATCTACATAGTTGTATTAGAATGTAGAATTAAATCACATTGAGTTATTACTTGTTAGCAAAGCAAATCATCAAGTTTTTGGCGCCGTTGCCGGGGAACGTTTTCAATATTTTGAAATCCTAATCTTTATTAATCTACCAATTGTCATTTATATAGTTGTAAATTAGTATTTGAATAATTATATTGCGTAATATCTTTTTTTTATAGTCTGTTAGTCTATGACCAGGGGCAGAAATTCTGGGCTAGCACCATTTCATCCTGACCCAGAATGACTTATCCATAACACTAACCTAAGGGACATGGGAATTAATACCACAGATATTTCAAACGGACTATCAAAAGAGGAGACAGTAAACCAAGGAGAGAATCATCCTGAAAACCTAGAAACCATGGCCAACCAAAATGAGCAAACCATGTCTGACTTTGCTAGACCTAATCTCCAAGGAACCGGGCCGAGCATCGTTAGACCACCGATAGCTACCAATAATTTTGAATTGAAGCCTAGTGTGATACAAATGGTTCAACAGTATGTCCAGTATGATGGCTTGCAAGATGAGGATCCTAACACCCACTTGGCCGGATTCTTGGAGATATGTGATACATTTAAGATCAATGGTGTTTCCAATGATGCCATTCGATTGAGATTGTTTCCATTTTCTTTAAGGCATAAGGCGAAGCAGTGATTGAATTCATTACCTAGAGGGTCGATCACTACTTGGGACATGATGGTTGAGAAGTTTCTGATGAAGTATTTTCCACCTGCGAAGACTGCGAAGTTAAGGAACGACATCTCTACGTATATTCAATTGGAGTCTGAATAGTTGTACGACACATGGGAACGATTCAAGGAGTTGTTAAGGAGATGTCCCCACCATGCTCTACCTTCTTGGCTTCAGATTCAGACCTTCTACAATGGTCTAAATCTGGCCACTAAACAAATGATTGATGTAGCTAGTGGAGGAACTTTGAACAACAAGACACCTGAAGCGGCTCAGCAGTTGATAGAGGACATGGCTATGAACAATTACCAATGGACTACCGTAAGACAAAAGCCTAACAAGCCCGCAGGAATTTATGAAGTAGATGCCGTCACCGCCTTAGCTATTCAAGTGGAGAAGCTTCACCAAAAGATGGACAACCTTGCCTTAGCATCATCTTCCATGGCACCTCAACAATGGGACCCTTCATGCAGTGGAATGCCTGGTTGTGAACCACAAGTTCAAGAGCATGTTGACTATATGGGTAACAATATTAGACCACCTATCAATCAAGCCAACAACCCATATAGTTCTACATATAATCCTGGATGGAGAAACCACCCCAATTTCTCTTGGGGAGGACAAGGAAATCAAGGGAAGCAACCCATGTTTGGACAACAACCACAGCCGGAACCAAGGAATCCTACATTGGAAGATGTGCTTACCAAGTTCATGCAAACTACCAATGTAGCCTTCCGGAATCAAGAGGGTTCAATTCGGAACTTAGAGAATCAGATTGGTCAGCTTGCAAGGATCGTTTCTGAAAGGCAGCAAGGAACACTTCCGGGGAACACAGAGATAAATCCAAGGGAGCATGCAAAAGCCGTTCAATTGAGGAGCGGAAAGGAGTTACAAGACCCAAGGCCTGCAAAGGAAGCACCCCAAATGGAGTCTAACGGCGAAGGATCAAGCGAGATGAATGTACAACCGATGGAGTACCAACCAGCAATACCATACCCAACAAATCTTAACAAGGAGCGCATGGATGCGCAGTATGGTAAATTTTTATCCATGTTTAAACAATTACATGTTAACTTACCTTTTTTTGAAATTATTCAAATGCCTAAATATGCAAAATTTCTTAAGGATTTGATTTCTAATAAAAAGAAAATAGAAGAATTATCATTAGTAACATTAAGTGAAGAATGTTCTACTATTTTGCAAAATAAATTGCCACAAAAACTTAAGGATCCCAGTTCATTTTCAATTCCATGCTTAATCGGTGATTTACAAGTAAATAAGGCTTTAGCAGATCTAGGAGCTAGTATAAATTTAATGCCTTATAAACTATATCTGAAACTAGGCCTAGGAGAACTTAGCCCAACTAGAATGAGTATTCAACTAGTAGATCGATCGGTTAAGTATCCTAGAGGAA
Source organism: Platanthera guangdongensis (assembly GCA_039583875.1). Lineage (NCBI taxonomy): Eukaryota > Viridiplantae > Streptophyta > Magnoliopsida > Asparagales > Orchidaceae > Platanthera > Platanthera guangdongensis. The sequence goes on from CM077157.1 coordinate 99,935,275, forward strand.
TAGTAGAAGATGTATTAGTTAAGGTAGATAAGTTTATATTTCTTGCTGACTTTGTAATTTTAGATATGGATGAAAATATCGAAGTACCACTCATACTTGGTTGTCCATTTCTAGCTACTTCTAGAGCACTTATTGATGTTTTTGACGGTAAATTAGTATTGCGAGTAGGAGAAGATGAAGTCACTTTTCAAATTGGCAATACTATGAAACAATCTTTAGATAACGATGATTATTGCTATTTTTCTCATGGTATTGATGACTTTATGTCTTCTATAAATTCTAATTTTTATTATAAAGATCCTTTAGAAATTTGCATAACTAACAGCTATCTAGAAGATGATAAAAATGATGACATTGTTGAACATTTATTTTTTCTAGAAAATTGTGTTGGCATGAATAGAACAACTGAATATAGTTTAATTACTGAAGGAGATCATGAAGCTCTTAAGAATAATACTAAGAATCCACCAATAGTAGAATTAAAAAAATTTACCGGATCATCTTGAGTATGCATTCTTAGGAACTAATTCTTCGTACCCAATTATCATATCTTCAAATCTTTCCAATACTGAAAAAGATAAATTAATAACTGTACTGAAGAAATGTAAAGATGCAATAGCATGACAAATATCTGATATAAAGGGTATTAATCCTAGTTTTTGCACTCATAAAATCCTTTTGGAAGAAAACTATAAGTCTTCTATTCAATTGCAACGTAGGCTAAATCCTAATATGAAAGAGGTAGTTAAGGCTGAAATTGTTAAGTTATTAGATGATGGTATTATATATCCTATTTCAGATAGTTCATGGGTTAGTCCTGTCCAAGTAGTTCCTAAGAAGGGTGGCCTGACTGTGGTAGCAAATGATAGAAATGAATTAATTCCAACGCGAACGGTAACAAGTTGGCGTGTATGTATAGACTATAGGAAATTAAACGATGCCACTAGGAAAGACCATTTCCCTCTTACTTTCATTGACCAGATATTAGAACGCTTATCAGGACATTCTTATTATTGTTTTCTAGATGGAATTTCTGAATACTTCCAAATTCCTATAACACTAGAAGACCAAGAGAAAACAATATTTACTTGCCCATTTGTTACCTTTGCCTATAGACGTATGCCTTTCAGGTTATGTAATGCACCCGCCACATTTCAAAGGTGCATGCTCGCCATCTTTAACAAGTATGTTGAAGATATTATGGAAGTGTTCATGGATGATTTTTCGGTTTTTGGCGACTCCTTTGAGTTTTGTTTGAATAACTTAGAGAAAGTTCTTAGGAGGTGTGAGAAGACGAACCTAGCGCTTAGTTGGGAGAAGTGTCATTTCATGGTACAAGAAGGGTTAGTACTTGGCCATAAGATCTCCAGCCAAGGAATTCAAGTCGATCGAGCGAAAATAGAGACCATAGAAAAATTACCACCACCAACCTCCGTTAAGGCAGTGAGAAGTTTCTTAGGACACGCGGTATTTTACCGTCGGTTTATTAAAGACTTCTCTAAAATAGCTAAACCACTTACAAGGCTTTTAGAAAAAGACACACCTTTTATTTTTGAACAAGAGTGTCTACATGCCTTTCAGTTCTTAAAAGAAAAATTAATTAATTCTCCTATTATGATCGCACCCGATTTTAGTCAACCATTTGAGATCATGTGTGACGCTAGTAGTTTTGCGGTAGGGGATGTTTTAGGACAACGCCAAAACAAACATTTTCACCCTATATATTACGCTAGTAAAACACTTAATAATGCGCAGGAGAATTATACAACTACCGAAAAAGAACTCCTAGCAGTGGTATTCGCCTTCGATAAATTTAGACCATACTTAACATTGTCCAAAGTGGTAGTTTATACAGATCACTCTGCCCTTAGATATTTGCTAGCCAAAGCGGAAGCAAAGCCTAGTTTAATCCGTTGGGTTCTTCTTTTGCAAGAATTTGATTTAGAGATTATGGATAAACGAGGAGCGAAAAACTTAGCGGCAGATCGTCTTTCACGTTTAGAAAATCCACTACGATCAATGTTAGATGAATCTGAAATTTCTGATACATTTCTTGAGGAATCACTATTTGCCATATCTACCAATATACATCTAGATTATCCATGGTTTGTAGATTATGCAAACTATCTTGTGGCTAAGGTCATTCCAAAAGACTTTTCATATCTGCAGAAAAAGAAATTTTTCTCTGACTTGAAATATTATTTTTGGGAGGACCCCTTTCTTTTTCGGATATGTGCAGATTCTGTTATACGAAGGTGTGTATCAGCGGAGGAAGGTTGGAAGATTTTGGAGCAGTGTCATGTAGGGCCTGCTGGTGGTCACTATGGAGCGAATCGCTCTGCTAAAAAGGTTCTTGATTCCGGTTTTTATTGGCCCCTTCTATTCAGGGATGCCCAAAGGTATGCGCTTTCATGTTATTCTTGCCAAAAAGCAGGTAATATTTCGAAATTACATGAAATGCCGCAAAAATTTATCCTTGAATGTGAAGTATTCGATGTGTGGGGTATAGATTTTATGGGACCATTTCCAGTTTCTATTGTGAATAAATATATTTTGGTAGCTGTAGATTATGTATCAAGGTGGGTTGAAGCGCAAGCTTTGCCTACTAATGATAGTAAGGTTGTAATTAGATTTTTTAAATCCTTATTCGCACGATTTGACACACCACGTGCACTTATTAGCGATAGGGGTTCACACTTTTGTAATCTACAACTAGACAAAGTATTAAAAAAATATGGAGTTACACATAGGATAGCCACTCCGTATCATCCTCAAACTAGTGGGCAAGTTGATGTTTCCAATAGAGAGCTTAAGAGGATCCTAGAAAAATCTATAGAAGGGAATAGGAAGCAATGGTCTAGGAAACTTAATGACTATTTGTGGGCTTATAGGACTGCCTACAAAACACCTATAGGGACCACCCCTTTTAGATTGGTCTATGGTAAATCTTGTCACCTGCCTATAGAATTAGAACACAAGTCGTATTGGGCAATACACTCTTTAAATTTTGACACTAGTTCTATAGGAGAGAAGCGTAAACTCCAACTTAACGAATTAGATGAGTGGAGAACTATGGCCTATGAGAACTCCCGGATTTATAAGGAGAAAACCAAGCTATTTCATGACCGTCACCTTCGCAAACCCAAGGTATTCCAAAAAGGTGACCAAGTCCTCCTCTATAATTCCAGATTACGTTTATTTCCAGGGAAATTAAGGTCTAAGTGGTCCGGACCCTTTAAGGTTAAAGAAGTCTTTCCCTATGGTACCGTCGAGTTAACTCACCCTGAGAAGGGAGATTTTAAGATTAATGGTCACCGACTTAAGCCCTATTATGGCGAACTTCCTAGAGACTTCACTCGTCTAGAGACCTGCCTACGTCTAGATTAGTTTCATGTTAAACTATAGTAAGTGTCTCTTAGTACTTCTATTTTATTATAAATCTAGTTAGTTGTAATGAAAAATTAAATGAAAAAATTATAATGAAAAAAATTTTCCAGCAAAATTTTAATGAAAAAAAAAAAATTTCTGTAAAAATTGTTGGAGAAATGCAAAACTGGAGGGGCACACGGGTCACCACACGCCCGTGTGGGTGGCCGTGTGCACGACACAGGCTCAGGCCTAGCCGTATGAATTAATTCCGCAAAAAGGCCAAATTCTTCCCGAGCACAACACGGGTTCACACCCACCCGTGTGGCTAGCCGTATCGTCGAGACCGCTATGTCGAGACATCCGACACGGGCGTGTCGGATTACACACGGCCGTGTCACCTACCTACCCGTGTTGATACACCGTGCCAGCTGAGACACGGGTCAACACACAGCCGTGTCGGTGCCTGTGTCCACCTGCTGCGCTGTCCCCTGCTAGTTTGACCACACAGACCAAGGCACCCCGTGTTCCACGAGGCCTCAGATTCCCTAACACGGCTGCACACACACGGCCGTGTGCGCACCCGTGTTCACATCCAGCACACGGATCGATGCACCCCGTGTTCCACGAGGCTGTGGATTCCGTAACACGGGTTCACACACGCCCGTGTGCGAACCCGTGTGCAAATTCTTTAAATAGGGCAGTGTGAATTGTTTTTCCTGCTCATTCCAATTCTTCTCCCAGCATCAGTTCTCCCCGTGGCCTGAGCTCAAGGGCACCATCTTCTCCAATTCTCGCCTCCCTTTACTCACAGTCTTCCCTCCTTAATCATGTCGTCCGGAAGAAGTCAAGGCGGTCGCCGTCGCCGACCGGAGCTATAAGTCTCAATGGAGAGGCGGGATGCCGCTGCTCCACTAACATTCACCGACGCATCGCACACCGCCCTCTTCGACCGCTTACAATCAAAAAAATTTCAAGATATCCACATGATTGATTGGAGCATGCTTGAAGAGATAAATTTAGCTGGAGATGTCAGGGCATTAATTTCTGTAACGGGTTGGGATCAATTTTTCGCCATAGAGGAGTTAGGATTTAGGGAACTCACTTTAGAGTTCCTGTCTTCGTTTTATTGCAATTTTCGGCCTAACTTCATTAATGCGCCGCACGCGCCCAAGGGGATAATCTCGTTTCGAGTGGGTGGCACCTTCTATACACTCTCTATGCTCCAGTTCACCCAGTATTTAGGGGTGTATGAGGAGTCATTCCTCTTTAGTGCTGCCTACCCCGAGCTCCAGTTCGACCTCCCCAATCGCGATATGGTCTGCGGTATCTGGCGCCATATTTCTTTTGACACTAGCACCTATGAGGCCAAGCGATCTAAGGCCTCTAAGTTGGTTTCTCCCGCCCTCCATTACATCCACCATCTCCTTAGCCACACATTGAGCGGCCGGGGCGAAAGCTCCGGTGTTGTCAGTCGACAGGACCTGCTATACCTCTACAGCATGACTTCACGTTATCCTCTACATCTCGGTTATCTTCTAGCCCAGTTCATTCTCCATCAGGCCGACACCCCCCGTATAGGGTCTATTTGTGTAGCACCCTACAATACTCGCCTCGTGAAGAATATGGGCATCTTTTCAGCCCTCCCCCAGATGACAGTGGTCGCGAAGACCGTGCCTGTCACGATGGCCGGTCTTCGCTCCCTCCGCCTCGTCACCGCCCGTCAAGGATGGGGAGGGGTCATATATTCTATTGCACGACGTGGGCCGCATGTACAGGATGATAGTGATGATGAGGTAGATCCTGACCTCGATGTGCCGTTGGTGCCTCCGCCCCATTCCACTTACGCTCATGGTGAGTCTTCTACTGCACCTCCTCCACCTCATTCACGGTACTCGCACGAGTTTCGACAGTTTTTCGAGACCGAGCTCTCGCCGCGCCTACAGTACATTGAGGAGTCGCAGCAGCGGACCGAGGACCTCCTCATCCAGATTAGAGACCACCTAGGGATCGCTCCTCGCCAGCTGCCAGCTCCAGCCCCGCCTTCCTTCCTTGATGATGCGACCGACCACCCTGCATACTTCTGATGTATATCTATGTAGAGTTATCTTTATGTATTATGTCTTGTATTTTTTATATCAGTGTATTTAGTTCTGTCAGCTATTATATATCAGTGCATTTCATTACGGCTCCTGTTTCTTTACTGTGTTCTTCTACTTATTATGATAGCAGTTTTTTTTTCTTATGTCATCGTGAAATCACTCTATGTCCGCTTTTTACATTGCACTGAGGACATTGCAAATCTTAAGTCTGGGGATAGAATGGCTATTCATGTGGTTACAATTGATTCTAATCTGCTTATCATAATACTCAAGTTTGTTATACCCCCCTACAAATTTTTGTTTGATCATTTAAGCTCTCATTATTCATTCATTTGGGATTATAACTATCTAATTTAACTTCGCACGCTGATTAAAATGAATTGATGTAGACTCATAGAGTATTCAACTTTGTTGATTTCGTAATTAAGCATAGAAATTCTTTAGCTTAATTTTCTCTATATAATTTACTTTTAAGATTACTCCTCTATATTAGTAACTATCCAACACTCTATTTTAGAAAATATACTTATCTATAATAAAGTGAGTCGATGAGTGTAACATTTTTATAATTTGGTATTAGGGGTTTAAAATGAAAAATTACTCTCTATTAATGTCTAGGACTTACCCTCTAGCATTCCTCAAAACATTACATAGGTTAATTAGTAAGGGCGGAAATGACTTAGGCCTCCTATTGGATAGCTTGAGCCTTGTTAACCCAAAACCTTTAACATGATACCCTTGCACACCCAATTTGAACCTAATCCCTATTCTTTTGACACTCTACTACTAAAATTCACCAAGGCCAAATCCTTACCTATTAGCACACCTATCATTGATGCCTTCTTGGAATGATTTGTTCATAGTGATATGTGGCCTGAGTGCGTGTATACTTGCACCCACTTGGAATGATCCCTACTTTGAACCAAAAAAAATGACATAGTGATATGTGGACTGAGTGCGTATTTACTTGCACCCACTTGGAATGATCCCTACTATGGTCCCTTGGTTAAGAAAAAAATATATATAAAAAAATAGAGTGCCCTTCAAAATGTGGGAATTATACAAATTGTAAAGTCTGGGGGTGTTTATATAAAATTGAAGTATGTTAAGGTATCTTCCAACATAAGGCTCAATCAAGATTTAGGTGTGAAAAAATTCATCGAACTTATCTTTGATTACCTCACCTTTAATCTTCTATCCTAAGCCAAAAAGGCTACACCAAAATACAAGTCCTAAGGATTCGACCTTACTAATTCTAACTAGTGCTGTGATGAGGGTGTAAAAAAGGGTAAGCTCATGATTATCAATATGGGTACTTATAAGTTTTTAAATACTAATACATATCTTATTGAGATTGTTATTTTGTCCTCACATTTGTTTTAGATGGCTATACTTTTATTTCTAAGAAAGAGTGGATGATAGTTAAAAGATATATTAGAGGAATTTTAAGATAAATCTATATTTAGAAAAGTCTGCTAAATTATTTCCTATGCGATTACATCATCAAAGTTCTCTTAAATTCATAGCAACCAGTGTGCGGAGGCAAAATTATTTAATGGTAAACCAAGTGTTTGAATTAGTTTGCTTAGGGACAAGCAAACATCGAAGTCTGGGGGTATTTGATGAGTACAATTATGATACGCTTTTTACTATCATAATTGTAATCATGTCTACTATTTCCTGCCCCTTTTTGTGTTGATTTCACGATAATAGTAAAGAAATTATCGTATCATAGATAAAAAAGCGCATTTAGAAGTCTTTGGCATTCCTTGTAATAAACTATTTACTGATTCTTTCATTTTTCTATTGCAGGTAATGCCAACCAATGGACCTAAAAGTCTCGGAGCAAACAGAGGAGTTCGCAGAGTCAACATGGCTGATGACAGGACATAAATTTGGCGCACACGGCCGGACACACGGCCGTGTGCCTACCCGTGTCCTATGCACCTGGAGCTGAAGAAATTGGTCGCAGGAGATGGAGACTCACACGGGTAGGGCACACGCCCGTGTGCCTACCCGTGTCATATTTGAACACGATTGCCGACCAACCCGTGTATGAAGAACACGGCCGAACACACGGCCGTGTCCATACCCGTGTCATCTAACACGGCCCACTACCAGACATGCCTGCTCGTGGGGAACCGCCTAGGAACCGTGCACACGGCCTGACACACGGCCGTGTTGGAACCCGTGTCCGACCTGTTTGCAATGGGACTATATATTTCCTGTAGAAAAAATTGTTTAGAACTTTTGGATCATTTCTGGGATTGGAGAACTGCTGAAGGCCGAAGGGGAGCATCCAAGAGAAGGAGGATTGAAGGGTATTTGTTTATGTATTTTATTTATTCATTAATTCCTTTCAATCTCTCTTTTCTCTTGGTGATTCATCTTCAATTATCTTTTAATTTTGCATGAACTTCTATTTGAACATTCTAGTAGTCATGTATCACTTTGTTTATGTTAAATTTGTGGTATTTTATTTGTGTTTATGCTTGCAAACAAAGAGTTTAATCTTCATTATGATTTACTTCTTTGCTTTACATAATTTGCAAATTGCTAGATTGAGAAATTGATTCTTTGCAATGATATTTGTATATTCATATTGTTATGTTAACTCTCTTTGTAAATCAAACTCTATGATCGAGAGATATTTTGTTTGGAAAATTAGAACACGAGTAAAAGGATTCATGGTAGTTTAGAGATAAAATTCATGAATTTATGTAGTAATAAATGTACTTTACTTAATGCGAACTTGAGTATTGTAAATTGTTCGAGAGAAAATTTACTATCTTAGATTTAGATTTGGAATTGCTCGAGAGAGAATTTTGATGAACATTTAACCTTTACATTACAATAAATTTAATAGTCTTTTCATTTCATGATCACTTAGAATTGAACTAATAAATGAATTCGTTCATGCAATCATTTAAAAGCTTCATGTTTTTTTTTATCATTTTTACTTCTCCAATGCTGAATTATCCAAATGGTCATAGTTAGGTTAATGTAGTTTAAATATCACTTTTATTTATAGGTATGATAATAAAGGGAGGGTGAGTACGAGTAGTTGAAACGACCCTGTGGAATACGACACGAGATGTAGATTTCTCCTATACTATGATGGATAGGTGCACTTGCCTGAATGCTAATTCAATCTAGTTTAAGCCCATCTACATAGTTGTATTTGAATGTAGAATGAAATCACATTGAGTTATTACTTGTTAGCAAAGCAAATCATCAGAAACATGTGGATGAAACTTTGTATAGAGGGATAGTTGGCTCCCTATTATATCTTACTGCTAGTAGACCAGATATCATGTATGCTACAGGTGTCTGTGCTAGGTACCAAGCATGCCCTAAAGAATCTCATCTGACTGCAGTCAAAAGGATTTTGAGATATCTAAAGGGCACACCTTATCTAGGCCTTTGGTACCCTAGGAATGAAGATTTTCTACTAACAGGTTATTCAGATGCATAGTTTGCAGGTTGTAAGGAAGGCAGAAAAAGTACTACAGGAACCTGTCAATTTCTAGGAGGACGGCTGGTGTCATGGAGCAGTAAGAAGCAGACCAGTGTGTCAATCTCCACCGCTGAGTCAGAGTATGTGGCAGCAGGAAGTTGCTGTGCACAGCTATTGTGGATACAACACCAGCTAGAAGACTATGGTATTCAGGTAAGTAGAACACCTTTGTTTTGTGATTCTACAAGTGCCATTTCTATTGCAAATAATCCTGTCTCACATAGTAAGACTAAGCACATAGAAATTAGATACCATTTTCTTAGAGAACATGTAGAGAAGGAGGACATTTCACTAGAATATGTTAAAACAGATAATCAGATTGATGATATGTTTACTAAGCCCCTAGATGAAACCAAATTCAATAAGTTTAAAATTGAATTAGTAATGTTAAACTTAGAATAGTTTCATAAAATTGGCTAAGTAAAATAGTGTCGACACAAGGAGTTGTCTGTGTCGACACATAGAAGTGGTGTTGACCTTTCAGAGAAATGATGTCGACACATCAAGAAAGTCTGTGTCGACACTTCAGAGAAATGGTGTCGACACATCCAGTGTAGGTGTCGACATATCTAGGGTGGTGTCGATACTTAGGTTTAACACTGATTTCGTCGAGTGAAGTATCGAATAATCGTCGAATGCAGATGTATAAGTGTCGACACATCATAATTGGTGTCGACACATAGTAGTCAACATCGATGTCGAGACATTAGACGTACGTGTCGACACTTTTCAACAGTGTCGACACCTTTAGAGTATTTTGACGCGCCTTTTCACCTTCGTTTTTCGAAAGGTATAAATAGGTCTTCAACATTGTTTGTCGACACGCTTTCCATTATTTCGAGACCAAGACTTTGTGTCGACATCTCTCTCTTCTAAATTCAAGATTTCTCAAAACCCTAATGGCGCCCACGCTATAAGAGAACATCAATGAAGGTTATGAGCTAGTGCGACATGCCTTTGACGATGCGGAACTATAAATTCAAGGTGTAGTAACCCTAGTAGCTGAGACTGGGTTGAAGTTTTTAGTTTCTGAGCCAATCAAGATTTGGAAGAAGGAAGTAATTGAATTCTTTAGTGCAGCAACCCTAGATCACACTGGACTAAAAATTCGATCCACAGTCCATGGAGCCAAGGTGAAAGTCACCCAGAAAAGTCTAAGAAATGTTCTACATCTACATAGAACTAAAGAAGAGGAAGATGTACCCGCATCAAAGATAAGGGAGGCACTGCAATGGTGTGGACTAGATTCAAACATGAAGATTGGATCAGTTTTTAACAGGAAAGACATGAACATGCAAGGAAAGTTTTTATCTGAAGTAGTTGGGAAGGTGATTCTGAGTAAGCCAGGTGGGCATGATAGAATATCAGCTCACATGTTCAACCTAATGACAAGAATCATTTTTAAACTAAAAACTGATTGGTCAGTAGTGATGTTTGAAAAGATAAAGGAAAGTCTCAAGAAGCCCAATCTGGGTAGGATTATGAGTTTGTTCTTGGATGGAACTATTCCAGAAGTGATGAACCAAGCTGCTGGATCAAAGATAAATCACATGAGGAGAATGAATGTTAGGATTATCTCAAGGTGGGATAGGGTGTTAACAAAGGACATGCCTACTCCAGAAAAAGAAGTTCCTCCATAGAAGAAGAAGAAAACCATAGTAGCTTCTGAATCCTCCAGCAGTTCAGAGGAACAAGTAGTTTTCAGTTCAAATGAGGAAGAAGCTAATATTACTAGAAGGTCACCAGTAAGGCATGAAGATGCACTGAGGTAGGGGGAGCAACCATCTGCTAGCCCAATTCACCTAGATCCACTCCAGGGGGAGCCTCAACATATGGCAGAGCCAACTCACCTAGACAGTGAAATGGCAACTCAGACAATTCTTGAGGTAATCAATGAAGTTAATCAATCAATTTTCAATATTGAGGATGAAGTATTAACTGAGTCTTTACTTGATGTTGATCAGCACACTCAGTTAAATAGTCAACCACAAGATGTTGTCAAGGAAGATACATCAGTTGCTCCACAAGATGTTTTTGAGGGGGAGAAGGTAAATCTTGAGGGGGAGCATGTAAAGTCTCATCAGGAGACTGAAAGAAATGAGAATGAGGAGCAAAGGGTGCAGGGGTAGCTACGTAAGACTACACAGGACTTGCATCCTAGTCCTAAAGATAGAGTTGACATTGCTAGTACTTCTGCTTCTGAGGATGAAAAAGCTGCTAGAGCTAAGAAGAGAAAGCTTATGGTCTTCAAAAGAAGGAGTCAAAGCTACAAGAAGGCTTTACAAACTGTTGCTCCACAGCTTGCTCCAACAATTGATTACAGTTCTTTGTTAGTATCCATGCAAGTGAAGTTGGATGAACAAAGAAGGAAAGAAGTCAGTCATTTCCTTCTTTGTGAGTATCCATGCAAATGAATGACTAACTACAAGGAAGTCAGTCATTTCCTTATGGTCTATTCCTTCTTTGTGAGTAGCAATAGATGAAACTCACAAAGATCTCCAATTCTCCTTGGCCCAAGACATCAAATCTAATAGATTTTAAGTAAATCAAAATAAGAAGGAAATGACTGACTGTTTTCATAAAGGAGGTAATGAAGTTGTTTACCTAGCTACTCATCAGGAAAAGATAAAGACTCAAGTGGATGATATGGCTGTAAAACAAGGATATGTTCTTGAGAATCAGATTAGAATGAATGAAAATCTAACTGAATCACATAATGTGATAGTAACAAAAATGAAGAATATTGCAGTTGCCCAGACTGAAGCAAGGATTGCTGCCAAGGCTGAGTTTGCCAAGCAACTACAAGAAGGAATAGCTGCTGTAAAAACTGCTATTACAGATTCCCAAAAGACAATTTCTGGATAGCTATTGAAATTAAAAGCATTCTACAAATATGGAGTAAATTTTGTGGATGAACAAGTCAGATTCCAAAAGGATGATCTTAGGGATCACATAGCTAGAGAAGTCATAAAGGGGGAGAGGGTTTTAGTCAAAGCTGGATCTGACCATGCTACATGGATTTCCAATAGCATTAGAGCCACACTTGGATATCCACCCCTGTGTGATGATGACAATGTTGCTGAATCTAGAGTGCATCCTGCATATTTTGGAGGGGAACAAGCTGAAGTTGCTCAAGTGATATACCCTCCAGCTGATTTTGAGATGATACATCAAGAGATACAGTCCATGTATAGCCCTCCTGAAGGTGCTCCAAATGTGATCATTGAGAAAGTAGACAAGCCTATGTCAGAGGTGTTGAAACCGATTGAAAGATATGGTACCTAAACACCTAGAGGGGGGGGGGGTGAATAGGTGACCTAATCCTTTTCTAACTTTGTTGGCAGCTACTTAGTTAAATCATAGAGTTCTAACTACTTTTGCACAGAAAACAACAATAACAAAACATACACATCACAATCATAGCACAGCACACAGTATTTTATAGTGGTTCCCCAAGATATGGGTACATCCACTTTCCCCTTTCGCCTATCTAGCAGTGTACTAGATTCGGCCAAACTCCTGCACTGTCTCAGAACCCAAATTGGTTCCTACCTCAGGCCCAAAGCCTTACAACTCAGCTTTATCCCAAAGCCTACACTCAGCCAATCAAGGCCTACACTCAGCCAATCCAAGGCCTACACTCAGAGATCTCAATCTCCTACACTCAGGCACACAAGCCCTACCCTCAGCCTTTATAAATATAGGCTTACAATCACTCAGATCCAAAGGATCCTACAAGTTAAAAAGATATTACAAAATATAACTCTACAACTCAGAATAATAAGAGAGGAGTTGAGAGATTCTTGATGAGTTCTTGAAAGAACTCAGCTGGATTCACCCTGACTTAGCTTTCTTCAAAGCTTCTTGAGTAGAACTGAATAAGGCTGAATCCTCTGCAGTTGTTCCTTGACCTCTGCCACTTAAGAATCAGAATTGAATCTGAATCCTTCTTCTCAGCCTAGTTCCAGAGACTGATTTCTTGGATGGAGCCCTCTCTCTCCAACTTCTTAGATCTGCAGTTGGACTGCAAGATCTTCTTGTGTTGATACTCTGTGTACTACTTTTCTGATTACTTGAATAATCTGTACTACTTGTTAATCACTTGATCAACTCTTTCAACAACTTCAACAACAACAGTTTCTGTAAACTGTGGATGCCTATTTATAGGCCTTCTTCATGGTAACCGGCTGGTCTGGTTCACAACTGACTTCTGACATCTCTGACAGTTGCTGTAGACCGGCTGGATCAGCAGCTGTCATGTCAACCAGTCACTTCTTGAAAATCTCTAACAGTCAGTAAGTGTCGAGACTTTCTGTCTTTAAGTGTCGACACTTATAGTCCAAGTGTCGACACATGTTGTGTAAGTGTCGACACAAGTCTACAAGGTGTCGACACAACTCCTTGTATGTCTCGACACAGATTCTTCTGCATGTGTCGACACTGAAATTGAGTGTCGACACAAGTACTTATTCTTCTAGCTTTTGCTGAATTCTTCTATGTGTTGACACATCTCCTTTGTGTCGACACATCTTCTTGTGTTGTATCTGTCAAGTGTCGACACTGCTACTTGGTGTCGACACATAGTCTTCTATGTTGATTCTTGCTGAGTGTCGACACAGCTCCTTGTGTCAACACACCTTCTTGTTGTTGAGACTTCAGCTGAGTGTCGACACATTCCCATAGTGTCGACACAATTCCTTAGAATAATTTGTTGTTCTTTCTGTTCTTTGCTAAGTGTCGACACAGCTCCATGTGTCGACACTTTATTCAAGTGTTGAGTCTTTAGCTGTGTGTCGACACATTATTCTGGGTGTCGACACATACTTCAAATGTTGACTCTTCTGTTGAGTGTCGACACATTGTGTTGAGTGTCGACACTTACTTCAAATGCTGACTCTTCTGCATAGTGTCGACACATTGTGTTGAGTGTCGACACTTACTTCAAATGCTGACTCTTCTGCATAGTGTCGACACATTGTGTTGAGTGTCGACACTTGTACTTAGACTCTGCAGACTTTTGCTGAGTGTCGACACAGCTCCAAGTGTCGACACTTTCTGGTGTAGATACAGCTTCACTGGTTGTCGACACAGCTCCTTGTGTCGACACTTTCTGTCTGCACTTTTCTTCACTGAGTGTCAACACAGCTCCAAGTGTCGACACTTTCTGTCTGCACTTTTCTTCACTGAGTGTCGACACAGCTCCAAGTGTCGACACTTTCTGTCTGGTGTCGACTCTGTATCCCAGGTGTCGACACAATGACTCCAAGTGTCGACACATCTTGTCTGGGTGTCGACACAAGTCTTCTTAAGTGTCGACACTTTCCCTCTGGGTGTCGACACATGGACTTAGAAACATTTTGCTTCAGTCCAGTTCTTTCTTAACCTGCACAAGTAACTCAAACATACATCAAATACATTATGATGTATATCATTGAGTTGGGTGAGGCTTCTTCAAATCAGGTACATTTGACCAATGTACCCAACAATCTCCCCCTATTTGGAGAAGTCATAACCCTTAGTCAATGATATACACCATCCATAATTAAAATTACAAAATGATGTACAGCAGATTATAAACAGCAGGGTAAACATAAACATGTAATAAATTCACACATGTATACACATTCAGCATTGCAGAACAAATAAGAAATAGATACTGCTCAGAACAACCATGAAATATATTTATCATATATTATTCTAATATTTTTAATACACCTTTAATGGTTTACAAAAATGTTTTACATTCAACAGATTTCAACAAGCTTCAAGTTTAATTCCTAATCTATTTCTGATCAGGTTCTTTGATAACTATTCCCTTTCCAGCTTGGACTTGAGCTTTGGCAGGGGCTTCAACAGTTGCAGCATCAGCAAACTTCTTTCCTTTTAAGTCCTTCTTTTTCAGCTCTTCTGCTTTGATTTTCTGCCTCTCAAAGTAGTGATATGGCTTAGGGAAGTACTTGCTAGGCTCCACAACAGTAGGAGGTAGCTTTCCAATCTTAGCCTTCCTTCTGAATTGTACTATAGCCTCCTGCCTTATTTCATGTTTCCTCCATTCTGCCTCAGAGAACCATTTGTTCCTGTCATTCATGTTGTCTTTAGCAGCTTTCCAGGCAGTTAGAATTATATTTCTAGAGGTAGGGCTCCATTGTTCAAAATCTGGCTTTTGTTCTGCTTGTTCCCTAAACCTCTTTTTAGACAACCTTGTCTCTTCTTATTTGTTCAGAGCCTCTTGCAGAGCTTCAGAAATAGGTTGAACAACCTTCTCAATATGAACATTGGTCTGGCCCTCAGTTGGGCTATACATGGTGCTGACATCTGCTTGAACCATGTCAAAATCTGGAGGTGGATATATTACTTGAGCTACTTCTTGTTGCTCACCTCCAAGATATGCAGTTTGTATTCCTGATTCAGCCACATTATCATCATCACAAAGTGGAGGATAGCCCAGTGTAGCTCTGATGGAGTTAGATATCCATTTGACATGGTCAGAGCTAGCTTTGACTAATACCCTCTCCCCCTTTATGACTTCTCTGGCCATATGGTCTCTGACATCATCCTTTTGAAACCTTATCTGACTATCCAAATACCTGATTCCCTCTTTAAAGTAAGGTCTGAGCTTAGTGAGCTGTTCAGAGATGGCCTTTTGGGAATCTTTAATTGCAGTCTTGACAGCAGAAATCTCAGCTTGAAAGACCTTATCAAAGTCAGCCTTAGCAGCAGCAGTAGATGTTGAAGGTTCAACATTCTTATTCTTCAACTCAGTGACTATAACATTATGGGAGACAGTCAAATTATCATTCATTCTTAACTGATTCTCCAGCACATATCCTTGCTTTACTGCTATATCATCTACCTGAGCCTTGATCTTCTCCTGGTGAGTTGCCAAATAGACCACTGCATTCCCACCCTTGTGGAAGCAGTCAGTCATTTCCTTCTTGTTCAGATTCATCTTAAATCTTATAGATTTGATATCTTGTGCAAGATCAAACTATAGGGACTTGTGCCCTTCATCCACATAAGCCTCTATTGCCTTCCTTTGCTCATCCAACTTGATCTGCATGGCAATCATCAAAGCACTATAATCAACTGTTGGAGCTTGTTGAACTATAGGCTGTGGGGCAATGGATTGCAAGGCTTTCTTGTAACTCTGACTTCTTCTTTTAAAAACATAAAGTTTCTTCTTCTTGGCCCTATCACTCTCCTCATCCTCAGAGGCAGAAGTGCTGGCAATATCAACCCTGTCCTTAGGGCTTTGAGGTTTGTCAGCTGGCACAGCAGTTGCCTTTTCAGTTTCCAGCCTAATAGGCTCTTCCAGAACTTCCAGGTGCTCCCCCTCAGCAGCAGCACTCTTATCTTCAGCATCAATTTCTTTGTCAAAATCTGCCTGATCCAGATTTAGAAACAAATCTTCCATTGTATATTCATGAGGGGATGGAGCTGGAGATAGTCTTTGCTCTTCAACCACTGACTCAGGTACCACTTCTTGTTCAGCAGATTTGTCTTCTAAAAGAACATCTGGAACTTGACTGTTTAGCTGAGTTTGCTGATGGACATCAGACAAATCAGAATCTACTATAGAAAAATCTAAAGTGTTTAGTTCAGAGAGTACCTCTTGTATAATGGAGGTGGCTTGTTCACTCTCCAGTGTAGAGGGTTCTGCTACACCTGGAAGCTCCCCCTGACTGTGATCCCTATGGATGGGGCTAGCTGGAGGCAGCTCCCCCTGGATCTCAGCAGTCTCTTGAGGAGCAGGAGTCTTTACTACTGTCTCTTCCTCTTGCTCATCAGGTGTGAACACCACCTGTTCTTCACTCTCAGAACTGCTTGAGGACTCTTGTGCCACAACAGCAGTTTTCCTTTTCTTCCTGGGAGGAGTGACTTTCTCTGTAACTGGCTTCTCAGGGGTAGGCATGTCCTTTGACAACACCCTTTCCCATCTAGAAAAGATCCTTTGATCCATCTTCCTCATGTGATTGATCTTACTTCCAGCAGCAGAGCTCATTACCTCTGGTATGGTACCAGCTAGGTAGAGACTGATAATCCTGCCCAGGTTGGGCTTTTTCAGACTTTCCTTTATTTTCTCATAAACTATCATAGACCAATCTGTTCTTAGGGTGAATATTATTCTGGTCATGACATTGAACATGGAGGCTGACACCCTGTCATGCCCTCCTGGCTTACTGAGGATAACCTTTCCCACAATCTCTGACATGAACTTTCCTTGGTTGTTCATGCCTTTCCTAATAAACACAGAACCTATCTTCAGTTTGGGATCAAGTCCACACCAAGCTAAAGCTTCCCTAATCTTGGAGGCAGTTACTTCTTCTTCATCTTGAGTCTTAGGTAGCTGGAGTACCTTCCTCAGACTTTTTGGTGAAATCTTGACCTTAGATCCATGAACTCTGGATTTGATTCTGTATCCAGATTCATCAACTGTAGCTCCAGTAAGGAATTCGAGCACTTCCTTCTTCCAAATCTTTGTTGGTTCTGAAACCAAGTATTCTAGTCCAGAATTGGCGACTAGGGTTATCACCGATTTGAGTTCTTGATCTGCGTCGTCGAACGCGCCACGCACTAGCTCATAGCCCTCGTTTACGTTCTCCTCAAGCTTAGGAGCCATTAGGGTTTGGAGAATTAGTCTTGAGAAAAGAGAGGTGTCGACACAGGAGTTATGGTCTCAAAACTTTGAAAGCGTGTCGACAAACAAAGACAGAACCCTATTTATACCTTTCTGATTTTGAAGATGAACAGGCGGGACAGCTAGCTAAACATGTGTCGACACTGGCAATAAGTGTCGACACTGACTTATAATGTCTCGACACACATGTGTCGACACAAGTTTAGTCAAAAGATATTATGTGTCGACACTTGGTTATGTGTCGACACAACATAACTCGACACATCATCGAGACTTTACTTAGAAAATTCTGAGTAAAACATAAGTGTCGACACCATATTGGATGTGTCGACACCACTATTCTGTGTCGACATAGACTTGTCTATGTGTCGACACCTTTTTACTTAGCCAATTTTCTATTCTGTAAACTTAGTCTAAGTTTATCATACCTAGTTCAATTTTGAATCTATTGAACTTAGCTTCTTCTAGTGGCTTAGTAAACATATCAGCTACTTGTTCATCTGTTTTAACATATTCAAGTGAAATATCTTCTCTTTCTACATGCTCTCTAAGAAAGTGATATTTAATCTCAATATGTTTTGTCCTACTATGAGATACAGGGTTATTAGCTATTGAAATAGCACTTGTAGAATCACAGAAAAGTGGAGTTCTACTTACCTGAAATCCATAGTCCTCTAGCTGATGTTGAATCCACAGAAGTTGAGCACATCAACTTCCTGCAGCCACATACTCTGACTCAGCTGTGGAGATAGCCACACTAGTCTGCTTTTTGCTGCTCCATGAAATTAGTCTTCCACCTAGGAATTGACAGGTTCCAGTAGTGCTCTTTCTATCCTCTTTGCATCCTGCAAAGTCTGCATCTGAATAACCTGTTAGATCAAAGTCTCCATTCCTAGGGTACCAGAGGCCTAGATAGGGAGTGCCCTTTAGATATCTCAAAACTCTCTTGACAGCAGTCAAGTGAGACTCTTTAGGGCAGGCTTGATACCTTGCACAAACACATGTAGCATACATGATGTCTGGTCTACTAGCAGTTAAGTATAATAGGGAGCCAACTATCCCTCTATACAAGGTTTCATCTACAGGTTTCCCTGCATCATCCTTGCTAAGAGACATACTTGACCCCATAGGAGTCTTCATGGTACTGGATGAATCCATACCATACTTCCTTATGAGTTCTAGGGTGAACTTTGACTGACAAATGGACAAACCACTCTCAGTCTGTTTAACTTGGAGACCCAAGAAAAACTTCAGCTCTCCCATACTACTCATTTCAAACTGATCTTGCATAAGTTTTGCAAACTTTTTGCAAAGGCTGCTTTCAGTAGACCCAAATATAATGTCATCTACATATATTTGGACTAGTATGACTTTGCCTCTAGATTCCCTAAGGAATAGAGTCTTATCTATTTTCCCCCTTGAGAACTTGTTCTCAATGAGGAAACTAGATAGGGTTTCATACCAAGTCCTAGGGGCTTGCTTTAACCCATATAAAGCTTTCCTAAGTCTATAGACATAATGAGGCAGAGTTGGATCAACAAAACCTGAAGGCTGCTCCACATAGACTTCTTCTTTCAAATTACCATTTAGGAATGCTGACTGGACATCCATTTGGTATACCTTGAATCCTTGATAGGTTGCATAGGCCAAGAACATTCTTATGGCTTCCAGTCTGGCTACTGGAGAAAAGGTTTGATCAAAATCAATACCTTCTTCTTGCCTATATCCTTTAGCAACCAGTCTAGCTTTATTCTTAATGATGACACTTTGTTCATCCATCTTATTCCTGTAGATCCACTTAATTCCTATTACATTGTGGTCTTTAGGTTTAGGAACAAGTTCCCAAACCTTGCACCTCTTGAACTGATTAAGCTCTTCTTGCATTGCTTCAGTCCATTGTGGATCCATTATTGCTTCTTCAAATCTTTTAGGTTCAACTTGAGACAAAAAGCTGGAATAGATTGCAACATTCATGTTTCTACTCCTGGTTTGTACTCCTTGTCTTGGATCTCCAATAATCAGCTCTACTGGATGATCTCTAAGATGCCTGTGGGCTGGAGGCATCCTCACTTCAGGTTGAACCACTTCAGCATCTGCATCATGCTGTATTCCTTGGATTTCTTCAGCAATTGGCACATGTAGTTCTCCCCCTGGACAGCAGCTACTCTCCTCTCCTTGCTGTCTTGCAGCAGGCACTTCTTCTATAGTCAGCTTGTCCATTGTCTTTGTCAAACCTGTGGGGCTGCATACATTGCTAGACAACTCATTATTAATAAGTTTAGTCTCATCAAAAACTACATGCACTGATTCTTCTACAACTTGTGTAGTCAAGTTGTAGACTCTATAAGCCTTACTATTATTACTGTTCCCAACAAAAATTCCCTCTTGGGACTTGGCAGCAAACTTAGTTATGTAAGACTTCCCATTGTTAAGTATGTAGCATTTACAACCAAAGATCCTAAAATAGGATAGGTTTGGTTTCCTGCCTTTCACTACTTCATAGGGGGTCTTGTTTAGCCCTTTAGTGATGGTAGCCCTATTTATAACATGGCATGCAGTGTTAACTGCTTCAGCCCAGAAATACTCAGGCAGTGATGTATCACTTAGTAGGGTTCTACCAGCTTCTATCAAGGTCCTATTTTTCCTCTCAGCAATGCCATTTTGCTGAGGTGTTCTAGGTGAAGAGAATTCTTGAAATATCCCAAAGTCTTCACATAGTTTTGTCATGCTTTCAGATTGAAACTCAGTACCATGGTCACTTCTAATCTTGACCACAGTACTATTTAGTTCATTCTGAATTTGCTTGACAAAGCTGTAGAAGACACTAGGTGTTTCAGATTTCTGTCTTAAGAAGAACACCCAGGAAAACCTTGAGTAGTCATCTACAACTACAAGGGTATAGACCTTCCTACCTAAGCTGTGAACTGGCATTGGACCAAAGAGATCCAAATGCAAGAGAAACAAACATCTTACAGCATCTTTATTTTCTATGCTCTTAAAGGTGGATTTAGTCTGCTTGCCCTTTTGACAAGCTGAGCAAATACCATCTTTGACACACTTAACCTGAGGACCATTCCTCACTAACTCTTTGCTAAAGAGTTTACTAATTGTCTTGTAGTGAAGATGGGCTAGCCTCTTGTGCCATTTGACACAATGAGAGACTGTCTCATCAGCTACAAGAAAAACTGGAGAACCATTGTTCTCAATCATAATGTCTAGGCAATAGACATTTCTCTTCCTATAACCTGTCAAGATGATCTCTTGATCACTTGACCTCTTGATATGACAACCATTTTTAACAAATGAGATGTCATACCCTACATCACTTAACTGACTTATACTTATTAGGTTGTGTTTCAACCCTTTAACATAAGCCACTTGAGTAATGGTAACAAGGTTTGAAGAAATGTTACCAAACCCTTTGATGATTCCTTTCTCAGAACCACCAAAGGTCACTTTAGGACCATTTTTGATTGGAATGTAGTCCTTCAGTAGTCCCCTAGTTCCAGTCATATGTCTGGAACATCCACTGTCCAAGTACCATGTAGGGGTGTGGCCACTTAGACTTACCTGCAAAACAGATTAATGGACCTTAGAACCCAAAGCAATCTTGGGTCCTTGGTACTTGTTAGTCTATAACTTGACAAAGCTACCTACTGGCTTTCCACCTGGTAGCTTGCTACTCACCTTGGCACTGGCATTGTGCCAACAGTCCACTGCAAAGTGGCCAACCTTGCCACAGCACCAGCATTCAAACTTGTTGTACCTTTGCTTAGGTACAACCTTTGCTGTTTTATCTACAGCAGACCTGTTGAATGTTGGGGCTTTGCCCTTGGACTTAAACTTGGATTGCTTAGTCACTGCAGGTCTAACAAAGCCCAGTCCAGCCTTGCCTTTATGATGAACAAATTCATCAATTAAAGGTAGCACTGATTTAGGTTTTGAAAACCTAGCAACAAGCTCTCTTTCTTTCTGAAGATTGATCTCCAGTCTCTTAATTTGATCATTCTTATAGGTGATAGTTCCCATCTGAATCACAGTAATGTGTTTCAGCCTGGCTACCTCATTCAATTTTTGATCAAATTGTTTCTCAAAATCTGTTGCAACAGCCTTGAGATCAGCAATCTCCTTTGCCTGACTTTTGGCTAGGGTCTTGCATTTCTTTTAGGCTTACAACAGCACCTTATATTCATCTATAAGCTGATGAATATCTTCCTCAGACTCAGATACATTCTCATCACTTGATGAAGAAGAATCTGATTCTGAACTAGAACAAGAATCTGAATTTAAACTTGAACTTTGTACCTGACTGGGTCCTGGCTGCTCCAGAATTTTGGCACTGTCTATCAAAGCCATTAGCCCTTGTCAATGATTGTCTTCTTGTTCATAAATTGACTCCAAAATCTGCATGAATTCTTCCTCTTCTTCTTCTGCATACAGCCCTATGTAGGCTTCAGCCTCAGACTCAGTTTCTGAAGAAGATATATCTGATAGAGTCTTCTCCTTCTTAGCAACAAAAGACTTTTCTTTCTTCCCTTTGAAGTAAGTCTTTTTCCTGTCACCAGAATCCTTTCTCTTCTCTGGACAATCTGCAATAACATGGCCCTTTCTATTACAGCAATAGCAAACAATCTTTGAACCAGTTGCCTTGCTTGACTTTGTCCTCTTCCTGTCTTTCTTTGAAGACTTTTTCTCCTGATGAAAGGCTTCCATTCCCTTTGAAGAAGAAGGTCTTGACCTCCACTGTTTCTTCCTCAGGAATTTCTGAAAATGTCTAGTGAAGGCAGCAAAGTCTTCATCATTTTCACTGCTCTCACTCTTTGTGCTGATAGACTCATCAGATTCTGATTCAATTACCTCTGGAGGTGGAGTTGAAGACTTATTCCTGCACTTTCTGGGAACTTCTGTCTTGAAAGCAACAGTTCTTTCTTTGTGCTCAGTCCTTGTTGATTTCTCCTCCTCTTTTTTCACTGTTAACTGCATCTCATATGACAATAGCTTGCCAAACAGTGTGGGAGGTTGAATTTCCCCCAACTTAGCCATTTCTCTTATGGCACAGATCTTGGTGTCCCAATCTTTGGTTAGGGACCTTAAGAACTTGTCATTTAGTTCATAGTTAGTGAACTCTCTTCCATAAGACATGAGTTCATTAACTATTCTGTAAAATTTCTTATAGCACTCAGTGATGCTATCACTCTTTCCTTGCCTAAAGCTCTCATACTCCTGATTTAGCAAGGACTTCCTATCTTGCCTAACTTCTTCAGAACCTTCCATATAGACAATGAGAGTATCCCACATCTCTTTTGCTGTCTTACAGTGAATTAAGTTCTGAAAAGTGGCATCATCAATGGCACTCACTATTATGTTTTGTGCCCTCTTGTCCATGGTGGCCAGGACAATTTCATCCTTAGTCATCTCAGAGAAATCCTTTGGAGTTCTCTGATTTGCATCCAATACTGAAATCTTCATTGGCACATAAGGCCCTTCCTTTACTGTGATGTATATTCTAGGGTCAGAGGCTTCCATAAATAGCCTTACCCTCTCTTTCCAGATCCCAAAGATCTCCTTTCTGCATATGGGTAATTTCATGGAACCCAATTCCTTGTGATTCTCATAAGAACCCATGTTTCTTGATGTTCTTGATTTTCTTGAAACTGTGTAATACCTTACTCTGAATCTGCCAAACAGGATTTCCTCAGGCTGTTAGTCCTTGTTTTGAGGAACCTGGCTCTGATACCACTTGAAAGATATGGTACCTAAACACCTAGAGGGGGGGGGGGGTGAATAGGTGACCTAATCCTTTTCTAACTTTGTTGGCAGCTACTTAGTTAAATCACAGAGTTCTAACTACTTTTGCACAGCAAACAGCAATAACAAAACATACACAGCACAATCACAGCACAGCACACAGTGTTTTATAGTGGTTCCCCAAGATATGGGTACATCCACTTTCCCCCTTCGCCTATCTAGCAGTGTACTAGATTCAGCCAAACTCCTGCACTGTCTCAGAACCCAAATTGGTTCCTACCTCAGGCCCAAAGCCTTACAACTCAGCTTTATCCCAAAGCCTACACTCAGCCAATCAAGGCCTACACTCAGCCAATCCAAGGCCTACACTCAGAGATCTCAATCTCCTACACTCAGGCACACAAGCCCTACCCTCAGCCTTTATAAATATAGGCTTACAATCACTCAGATCCAAAGGATCCTACAAGTTAAAAAGATATTACAAAATATAACTCTACAACTCAGAATAATAAGAGAGGAGTTGAGAGATTCTTGATGAGTTCTTGGAAGAACTCAGCTGGATTCACCCTGACTTAGCTTTCTTCAAAGCTTCTTGAGTAGAACTGAATAAGGTTGAATCCTCTGCAGTTGTTCCTTGACCTCTGCCACTTAAGAATCATAATTGAATCTGAATCCTTATTCTCAGCCTAGTTCCAGAGACTGATTTCTTGGATGGAGCCCTCTCTCTCCAACTTCTTAGATCTGCAGTTGGACTGCAAGATCTTCTTGTGTTGATACTCTGTGTACTACTTTTCTGATTACTTGAATAATCTGTACTACTTGTTAATCACTTGATCAACTCTTTCAACAACTTCAATAACAATAGTTTCTGTAAACTGTGGATGCCTATTTATAGGCCTTCTTCATGGTAACCGGCTGGTCCGGTTCACAACTGACTTCTGACATCTCTGACAGTTGCTGTAGTCCGGCTGGATCGGCAGCTGTCATGTCAACCAGTCACTTCTTGAAAATCTCTAACAGTCAGTAAGTGTCGAGACTTTCTGTCTTTAAGTGTCGACACTTATAGTCCAAGTGTCGACACATGTTGTGTAAGTGTCGACACAAGTCTATAAGGTGTCGACACAACTCCTTGTATGTCTCGACACAGATTCTTCTGCATGTGTCGACACTGAAATTGAGTGTCGACACAAGTACTTGTTCTTCTAGCTTTTGCTGAATTCTTCTATGTGTTGACACATCTCCTTTGTGTCGACACATCTTCTTGTGTTGTATCTGTCAAGTGTCGACACTGCTACTTGGTGTCGACACATAGTCTTCTATGTTGATTCTTGCTGAGTGTCGACACAGCTCCTTGTGTCAACACACCTTCTTGTTGTTGAGACTTCAGCTGAGTGTCGACACATTCCCATAGTGTCGACACAATTCCTTAGAATAATTTGTTGTTCTTTCTATTCTTTGCTAAGTGTCGACACAGCTCCATGTGTCGACACTTTCTTCAAGTGTTGAGTCTTTAGCTGTGTGTCGACACATTGTTCTGGGTGTCGATACATACTTCAAATGTTGACTCTTCTGTTGAGTGTCGACACATTGTGTTGAGTGTCGACACTTACTTCAAATGCTGACTCTTCTGCATAGTGTCGACACATTGTGTTGAGTGTCGACACTTACTTCAAATGCTGACTCTTCTGCATAGTGTCGACACATTGTGTTGAGTGTCGACACTTGTACTTAGACTCTACAGACTTTTGCTGAGTGTCGACACAGCTCCAAGTGTCGACACTTTCTGGTGTAGACACAGCTTCACTGGGTGTCGACACAGCTCCTTGTGTCGACACTTTCTGTCTGCACTTTTCTTCACTGAGTGTCGACACAGCTCCAAGTGTCGACACTTTCTGTCTGCACTTTTCTTCACCGAGTGTCGACACAGCTCCAAGTGTCGACACTTTCTGTCTGGTGTCGACTCTGCATCCCAGGTGTCGACACAATGACTCCAAGTGTCGACACATCTTGTCTGGGTGTCGACACAAGTCTTTTTAAGTGTCGACACTTTCCCTGGGTGTCGACACATAGACTTAGAAACTTTTTGCTTCAGTCCAGTTCTTTCTTAACCTGCACAAGTAACTCAAACATACATCAAATACATTATGATGTATATCATTGAGTTGGGTGAGGCTTCTTCAAATCAGGTACATTTGACCAATGTACCCAACACCGATTCCTCGATTTCTCGTGGAGTTCGACCCTTGGGGAAAGGGGTGATCTCGCACTTTCTTCGCCCCTGCAAGCAAAACAACAGAGAAGACAAGGTAAGACCGACCCAAGGGCTCGGCGGGGGAGGTCCCACCACAAACCCGAAAGATCTCAGAGCGCCTCCCCTCCTTAGCCAGAAGCCGTGCTAAGGTACCCTCAGAAAGCACTTGAAGATTGGAGCAGGAGAGCACTGGAAAAAAACCTGCTTTCTGGGGTACCCATTGGGTCCTATTTATAGTTTTTAAAATCTGGACTGCCAATAACCAAAAGAACTAACCTAAAATTACCAGAAAACCCTTAGATGGGTCTGCCAATAGCCAAACTCTGCAGTTTTGAAGGGCTATGGGCAGACCAGCGGGGGCAAAACAGTAAAAAGTATCTCGTACATCCAGGCGAGCTGGGGAGCTTCGACCACCTCGACATGTTCTGCTCGCTTACTGCTGCCGAGCTCCAATGTGAAGACGCGAGTTGTTGCTCGTTCGGCGAATGCCGAGCTCAGGGTCGCCGAACGTCGATCTCTGGTCGACGGATGCCGAGCTCGGGCTCGCCCCCTCCACTGCCGAGCTCGCCTATTGTCCTCAGCCCGTCCTGCTTAGTCCCTGGTGACCTTGCTCGCCGGACACGGGGTTGTACACAATCCCCGCACTTTTTGAGCTTGTCAAAGCTCGAAAAGAAACATCCGACCCAAGTGTGCGACGAGCACGGGTTGGCGAGTTGGAGGGAATCTTCGGGTGGGGTCCACCCATGGCTATATATATATGCACCTGCCCTCCTTCCTGACTCTTGCCATTCCCTTTGCTCCAACCCTGCCAAGACGCCTCTTCCCAAGGAGATCCAAGAGCGCATAGACCGAGCTCGCCAAACCTCCGCAGCTCGCGTGGCCGCCCTGACGACGGTTAATGCCAAAGATCCTCAAGTTGATTCTGGTGAGCCCGGCTCCAAGAGGTCAAAGGCATTCCCTCAGGCGGCTGAGCCCATTTACAACGACCTGAGGGCCACCCTGGCTCGCAAGATTGGCTCTTCCACCCGAACTATTCTTGAGAAGGATAGAGAGGTTATCGTAGTCGGCGACGACCCGGACGGTCAACCAGATGGCGGGGGCATCGCGCCGCGAGAGCCCACACCGCGAGGCGAGACCACGTTCGCCGACTTGCAGTTCATGGCACCGGACATCCATCCCCAGGTCCCGCCTCTCCTCTTTGGGATCCTCCCAGTGAGCTCGCAGAGGCCGATCTCGCCAGTGCGCGTCTCCCCTCCTCGCCAAACTGACGTGGCCGTGGGGGCGGGTCTGGGGACCATTCCCACCCCAGGATTCGAGCTCATCTCGCCGGGGGCTCGCGGCCCAGGTTGCGGGAAGGATCTGAGGTTCATCCCTCCCCACATCTCCCTTGAGCTGCCGAGTTCGTCTGGTCAGTATTGCTTGACTTCTTGCCTCATGAGTTTTTTCTGCCTCTCTTCTTGTTGACACTTGCCTCATGAGTTTTTTCTGCCTCTCTTCTTGCTGAAACTTGCCTTCACAGCCCTTCCCAGTCAATCCGCTGCTGAGGAATCGTCGCGGGCAGCCCACTACTCTCCCCTCCCTTCCCCAAGCTCGCTGGACTCTTACCTGGGTCCTTAGGTGGATCAAGGCGAGCTGACGAGGAGGGAGGTCAAGCTCCTCAAGAAGCTGGTGAGCGGGCTGTGCGAGGTGCAGGGGGTCAACGAGATGCTGCAGCGCGACTACGCGCATCTCGCCGACGAGGTGCGATGCGGCCAGGCTGGCGAGCTGATGTCCCCCTCCCGGCTCCTGGACGAGATAGATGACGGTCTCTCGGTTGCGCAGAGGAATTCCGGAAGGATCCGCGAGCTGCTCCGCGCACGGCAGCCTGGGGGGCGGGGGTCGCGAGGCCGGGGTAGGTAAGTGCGCGGCTCCTTTGCCGAGCCGACCGGTACTCGCATCCCGATGCCCTCCCTGCTTGCGCGCCCCGCTTTTTAATTCCTAGACTTTATTTCTGTAATAAATAGCTTTTAGAATATTCTTGATCTTGTTACTAAAATAAAATGCTGCAATGAATGACTTAGCCCTGGTTGGGATGTGCCGGAAGTCGGCGAGCTGGGGTGGCGAGCTGGGGCGGCGGGCTATGCTGATTGGACAGCCTGCCCCAGATTTCTTTCCCTATAAATAGCCCCCACGCCCTCACCTACCCCGTACTTTTCCTTTATTGCTCTCTTCCCCTCTCCCCGTGCTTCTCCATTTCCTGCTCGCGCTCTACCTATTCCTCCACGAACATGGGCAAGACGAACCCAGATGCCGACGGCCACTCCAAGTGCGCGCAGAACTTCACGGACTACTGCTTCTTCGAGGGGCACAATAAGAGGAGGAGCTCGCCGAGTTTGTGGCAGAGCGTGTGCCGCCGGGATTCGAGGCACGCAGGCCGAGGCAGGGGGAGGCCATCAATACTTTTTATGAGGACGAGCTCACCTTCCCCCTCTCACATTTCGAGGGGGGGTTACGCCTCCCCCTATGGCTGGAAATCCGGCAAATCTTGAAATATTACGGAGCTGTGCTCGCACAACTGAATTCCAACACCATCACGATGATGGTGGCATTCGCGAGTTACCTCCGGTGGGAGAGGATCGAGTTCAACCGACAGTGTTCAGGAAGCTCTTCTCCTACAAGGCGGCACCGGATGGGGTCGCCTAGTTCAGTGGCTCGCTGATCAAAGTTCGCGAGATCGCGAACAAGCACCATACCTGGATGACCAAGATCGCCTTTATCAAGGGCGATCTCGGTAACATCCCCTACTCGCCTCAGCAGAAGGGCGAGGAGGTGTACCGCCCGCCGGCCATGTCCGGCAACGACGCCAGCTCCACAAGTACTTCCTCCATAAAGACTTCGACGTCGCCTTCCTGCGGAGGGGACTCGATGCGCTCCCTCCTGTTCTGCTCGACGAAGGTATGCTTCTCTCCCCGTCTTGCCGAGTTCTCCTGGCCGCCGAGCTCGCCATATCATTCCTGAATTCCTAACTTTTTCAAAGTGTTTTCCTGCAGGGGAGCAAATAATCCTCGTGAACCCGCCGTTCACGGATCCGGGGCTTCATACCGACCCTCTTGCTCGCGAGAAGGCGGCGGTGGCGGCCTGCCGAGATGAGGCGGCCCTCTCGCAACCCTCTTCCAGCAAGAGGCGACCTGAGGACGCGGGATCGAACCCGCCACTCCGCCAGCGACAATTAAAGAAGATGCGGAGGGCTCTGCTAGCTCTGCGGGGGCAACAACAATAACAGCCCACCCCCAAATACATCAGCTCGTCGGAGACCCCTCCCGACGCGTCGCCGGAGAGCCCGCTGAAGGAGACAACCAGCAAGGGCCGAAAAGGTGGCGAGGGCTCTCCTTCCACGGCGGAGATCTCCCCTCCTCCATCAGAGAAGAGGGCCGCCCGCGAGCGCGCGCCGCCGAAGCAACACCCCCTCTTCAACTTCGGCGGGCGGTGGAAGGACTCGGCGGGCAAGCCCATGCTGTAGTGGGACGAGCTCGCTCATCGAGTCTCCGTCTCCACCCTGCACCCCTCCTGGCACGACCGCGAGCCCGCCACCGGCCACGCCTACGCCCTCGGCTTCGGCCTATATGGCCGGGAGGATGCCGAGGCCTACAAAAAGATGACCCTCCGGCAGCTCGGCCATGACGGCCTGCAGTCCCACCTGTGGACCATGGAGCTGCATCACATGCTGGCAAGCCGCAGCTTCGCCCTCAGCCACCAACTTGAAAAGGCTGAGCAGGCTCGTGACATCGCCAAGTATAAGGTCACCGACCAGGCGAGGCAGCTCGGCATAACAGAGGGTCTACTCGCCCAAGCCGCCGGCGGGCTGGTAAGTGTCAAGCACTACTCTTCCCTTTTACTTAGAACATTTTACGCTGATACCAGACTGAATTATCTTTACCAGGATGCCAAGGCTGCAGGGGAGCTTCAGGCTCACAATGCTGAGCAGGTGGAGGAGATCGGCCAGCTGCGCGCACGCCTCGCCGAGCTGGAGGGCACGAACACGAAGCTGAAGGAGGAGAACCAGCACCTCCTCAGCGAGGCCCGTCGCCAGGCGGAGATCTTCTTCCCGCCTCACAACATCGACCCCACCCTCCCCATACAAGAGCCCGTGGATCTTTGGTGAGGCCGACCTCGTCGAGCGATTGCGGATCAACTCCATCCAATCCACCGAGTGCACCCTCCAAATGATGAAGGACTCGAGGGTGCTGATGGAGGGATGTGAGGGGATCTCGGCCCGGGACCTGATGCCGCGCCTGTTCCCGGCAACGCCGCCCAGCGAGAAGGAGGATAGCTTGGACGGGATGTTCGGGAAAAGCTTCCAGGATCCTTCGGGTGACGGCGAGGATCAGTCCGGCGGAGGGGGCGAGGCCTGAGGATAGCTTGTAATTTTTTACTTTTTATTTTTTGTCCACTCGCAGAGGTGAGCCCCCTGTAATTACTTTTTGTAAGCAATTAATGAAAGAGTTTATGATCATACCCGTGCCACTTCCTTTTTCCATTTTTACTTTGTTTGTTATGCTCTGAATATATACGGGAGCTTCCCCACGCGACCTCGCCGAGACAGGTTCCGCGATTAGAGTAGTCATGAGAGCGCACCCGCGAGTTGATGTGTTTTGAGTGTTCGCCGAGCCCCAAGCAATTCGGGGGCGGGTTGCTCTCTGCCCTTGTCACTCCACCATAACTCGCACGTGAGCCATCCAAGTTGAGCGCGAAAAAGAAGAGAAAATTTTCTAAGTCAAACGGGCAAAGGGGTGAGGTGCCCTGGCCTGGCTCGCCTTCCTTTGGCGAGGCCCGGGTTCGCCAACTACTCGCCGATGCCGAGCTGGGAATGTCGAGTCCGAACTCGCCCCTGTAGAATCCTCTTGCTAATGCCGAACTGGGTTGGCCGAGCCCGAGCTCGCCTCTACAGAATCCCTTTCGCCTTGCTTCCTGACACTGAGACTTCTTGATCTTTATCTGGCAATTTCGGGGCCGACAACATAGAGTGACTTCCGGCCCTGTTAGCTCGGTGAGAGCCTGACAGTGGGATCTGCTCGAGGCCAAGGATGACACCGAGTGACTTCCGGCCCTGCCAGCTAGGTGAGAGCCTGGCAGCAGGATCTGCTCGGGGCCAAGGATGACACCGAGTGACTTCCGGCCCTGCCAGCTAGGTGAGAGCCTGGAAGCGGGATCTGCTCGGGGTCCAAACACATTCCATCGAGTGACTTCCGGCCCTGTCAGCTAGGTGAGAGCCTGACAGCGGGATCTGCTCGAGGCCAAGGATGACACCGAGTGACTTCCGGCCCTGCCAGCTAGGTGAGAACCTGACAGCGGGATCTGCTCGGGGTCCAAACACATTCCATCGAGTGACTTTCGGCCCTGTCAGCTAGGTGAGATCTTGACAGCGGGATCTGCTCGAGGCCAAGGATGACACCGAGTGACTTCCGACCCTGCCAGCTAGGTGAGAGCCTGGCAGCGGGATCTGCTCGGGGTCCAAACACATTCCATCGAGTGACTTCCGGCCCTGTCAGCTAGGTGAGAGCCTGACAGCGGGATCTGCTCGAGGCCAAGGTTGACACCGAGTGACTTCCGGCCCTGCCAGCTAGGTGAGAGCCTGACAGCGGGATCTGCTCGGGGTCCAAATACATTCCATCGAGTGACTTCCAGCCATATCAACTAGGTGAGAGCCTGACAGCGGGATCTGCTCGAGGCCAAGGATGACACCGAGTGACTTCCGGCCCTATCAGCTAGGTGAGAGCCTGGCAGCGGGATCTGCTCGGGGTCCAAACACATTCCATCGAGTGACTTCCGGCCCTGTCAGCTAGGTGAGAGCCTGACAGCGGGATCTGCTCGAGGCCAAGGATGACACCGAGTGACTTCCGGCCCTGCCAGCTAGGTGAGAGCCTGACAGCGGGATCTGCTCGGGGTCCAAACACATTCCATTTCTCTATGCAGGCTAGCTATGACAATACTGGAGGGTTGAAGAAATTTATTATAATCAAAGTATCGCTTACATGCTTCAGGGGAAAAAATCGTTTTAGGTCGTCACCACTCCAGGTGAGACTCAGGGTCTCTCCCTCTACATTTTGGAGTCGATAGCCTCCTGACTTCAAAGCTTCCTTTACAATAAATGGTCACTCCAAGCTGGGATTGAGCTTCCCTACGGATGCCGAGCTCCCTGCTGCATCCACCTTCTTCAGCACCAAGTCCCCTTCCACGAACTGCTTGACCCTGACATGCTTGTCAAAGTACTTGGCCATTATTCTTTTCACCTCCTCCTGTCGGATAGCGGAAAGGTCCCTCAGCTCTTCCACCATGTCAAGGGAGAGCCTCAGCTCCTCCTCGTTCTCCGCTTGCCACTCCTCTCGGCCTTCTTTGGCCGCAATGACTCGGGGTGTTTGGACCTCAAATTCCACGGGGAGCACTGCCTCGCACCCATGGGAGAGTTTGAAGGGGGTCTCTCCGGTAGCCGTGTTGGGGGTGGTTCTTCGGGCCCAAAGAACCACGGGAAGCTGCTCCACCCAGCTCCCCTTCAAATTCTCCACCTTCTTCTTGAGGAGGTTGACGAT
This sequence comes from Platanthera guangdongensis, assembly GCA_039583875.1. Taxonomy (NCBI): domain Eukaryota; kingdom Viridiplantae; phylum Streptophyta; class Magnoliopsida; order Asparagales; family Orchidaceae; genus Platanthera; species Platanthera guangdongensis. The sequence goes on from CM077157.1 coordinate 99,967,463, forward strand.
GATCTTATTTACGGCCTCCACCTGCTTGTTGCTCCTGGGGTGATGGACCGAGGCGAACCTGAGGTCGATTCCAAGCTGTTCGCAAAAGCTGGTGAATTCGGCGCTGGCGAACTGGGGCCCGTTGTCCGTGACGATGGCCTGGGGTAGCCCATGGCGGCAGATGATCTCCCCCCAAATAAAGCTCCTGATTACCTGGGAGGTCACCTTGGCCAGCGCCGTCACCTCTATCCACTTTGAGAAGTACTCAATCATTACCAGGAGGAACCTTCTCTGACCACTGGCTTGGGGGAATGGTCCAACCAAATCCATTCCCCAAATTGCAAGGGGCCAGGGGGCCGTGATACTTCTGAGTCGCTGGGCCAGCTGTAGCTGGAGGGGGCAAACAACTGGCACTTATGACATCTTCTTGCGAACTCCGCGGCGTCTCGGCCTAGGGTGGGCCAGAAATACCCTTGCCTGACTATCCTTCCTTCCAGGGTCCGACTCCCGGAATGCCTCCCACATTCCCCGGAGTGGACTTCCTCCAAGATCCTTTGCACTTCGCCCTCGGCCACGCAGCGAGCCAGCATCCCTGAGAGGGTCTTCCTGTACAGCTGCCCGTCCTAGAGGGGGTAATACGCTGACTTGTGCCTTAGCCTCTTCTTATTTGCACCCTCCGGATACTCTCCCATGGAGAGGAAAGCCATAACTGGGTCCATCCACGAAGCTCATTGATCAATTTCAATGAGCTCTCCCTCTTCGATGGAGGGGCGGAACAGGTCGGTGATGGTACCCCCACCTGGGGAACATGCTTTGCTAGCTGGTTGGCTTGTTCATTCTCTTCCCTGGGCACGTGTCGGATGGAGAAGGTTTGAAATGTGCCTATGACCCCCTTCACTTTGGCCAAGTATGATCGCAGGGTGGGTTCCCTTGCCTCGAATTCCCCGTTGATCTGGGAAGCTACCACCATGGAATCAGTAAGGACCTCCACATCCGACACCCCCAGCTCCCTGGCCAGGCGTAGCCCTGCTATCACGGCCTCGTATTCGGCCTGGTTGTTTATAATGGGGAAGTGTACCACCATCGTCTGCTCAATTCGAGTTCCCTGAGGGCTTTCCAGGATCACCCCCACTCCAAGGGAATGCCTCCCTGAGGCACCATCCGCCCTCACCTTCCAAGGAGTCGGGCGGGTGAGTTCTTCCTCCGCTACTTCAACCACGTAGTCGGCCAAGAAGTCGGCCATCGCTTGAGCTTTGATCGACAGCCGCGGAACGAAGGAGACATCGAACTCACTCAGTTCCACCGACCACTTAGCCATCCTGCCTGAATGCTGTACCCCCTCAAAGATATTGCAGAGAGGATGGTCGGTCACCACTCGGATTGAGTGTGCCTAGAAGTAAGGTCACAACCTCCGAGCCGAGATGACCAGGGAGAAGGCTAGCTTCTCCAGAATCGGGTACCGGAGCTCGGTCTTCCTCAGGACCTGACTCACGTAATAAATAGGGAGCTGCTTCTTCCCCTATTCGCGAACTAAGACGGAGCTCAAGGCCTCCGCCCCGACCCCGAGATATAAGAACAGGTCTTCCCCCTCCTTCGGCCCTTGGAGTAGTGGAGCCTGAGTCAACTGCATCTTGAGGGCCTGGAACACCTCCTCGCACTCCTTGGTCCACTCGAACTTCTGACCACCCCTCAGGGTTTTGAAGAAGGGGGAGCACTTTTCTCCTGCTCGGGAGAGGAACCTACTCAGCCCTGCTAGCTTCCCCGTCAGCCGTTGCACCTCCTTAGCATTCCGCGGCGCCCCCAGCTCCAAGATAGCCTTGACTTTATCAGGATTCGGCTCGACCCCTGCGGGGGTGAGGAGGTGCCCCAAGAACTTCCCCCGGCTGGCCCCAAAGACACATTTTAGGGGGTTCAACCGCATCTTGTATTTGCGTAGGGTGGCAAAGGTCTCTTCCAGGTCCCGGAGGTGGGAGTCCACATCCTGACTTTTAATCATGAGGTCATCTACATACACCTCCAAATTCCTTCCCCTATGCTCCTTGAAGACCCTATCCATCATTTTCTGGTAGGTTGTCCCAACATTCTTCAACCCAAAGGGCATCATCTTGTAGCAGTAGCATCCATCCCCTGTGATGAACGAGACATCCTTGATGTCTGGGGGGTGCATCCTGATTTGATGATAACCTGAAAAAGCATCTAAAAAACTCATTATAGAAAAACCGACGGCTGAGTCAACCAGCGCGTCGATTCGAGGCAAAGGATAACAGTCCTTAGGACAAGCTTTATTAAGTAAGGAAAAGTCGATACACATCCTCCATCGGCCGTCTCCTTTTTTAACCATGACCACGTTGGAGACCCAGCCAGGGTACTGAATCTCTAACACGAAGCCAGCCTTGAGGAGCTTCACCACCTCCTCCCTGATGGGCTCCGCTAGCTTGTCTGCAGTGGATCTCTTCTTCTACTGAATGGGGCGTGTTCCCGGGTCCAGGTTGAGGCGGTGGCAGGCCACATCCGCGTCAACCCCCGGCATCTCCGCGACATTCCAAGCAAAGATGTCCACGTTCTTCTGGATGCACTCCAGCATCCTGCCTTGGTCCTCTGGGGTCAACCCCCGCTGACGCGGATCTTCTCCACCCTGCCTCCTCGGGTGAGCACCTCTAGCTCCACCACTTCCTCCACAGCCTCCAGCTTGGACTGCTCTTCCCACCCTTCAACATCTTTCTCTCCCGGGACCGGTACCTCTATCCCCATCTCTTCCCCTACGGCCGTCACTTCAGCCACCTCCTCCAGGTCTCCTCCTGACGCCTCCCCAGCCCAGCTCTCCGTCTCCAGCTCCTCCCTCCTTCCTCCTTTCTCGGCTTCCTCCAGCCTTCGACCCATCTCCTCGGCTTCCTCCTGCCAGGAGATGGTGTTCACCGCAGTGACATAACACTCCCGCGCCACCTTTGGGTATCCCCTGACCCGAACCTGAATCCCCTCGGCGTTGAACTTTAAGCACCGATGGAAGGACGAGGGGACGCAGCGGAAGGTGCTGATAAGGGGCCTCCCGAAGATGGCGCTGTAGCTGCTGGGGGCGTCCACAATGACGAACCTGCAGTTCCTGGACTGCCCCCCCAAGGTAACATGGAGGCCTACTCCTCCCTCCGCTTCCTTCCTTTCTCCTGAAAACCCGAACAAGGGTCCATCCAAGGATAGCACCCTCTTTGCCTCCACCTTCATCGCGTCAAATGCCTTTTTGAAGATGACGTTGACGGAGCTCCCATTGTCAACGAGGATCCGAGAGACAGTGAAGTTCTCGATGGATGCCTTGATGACCAGCGCATCACAGAACAGATCCTCGTGATCTGGCATGCCGCTTCTGGAGAAGGTGATCCTCTCCTCTGGGGGTGGGGTCAGGGAAGTGGAGGCAACACTCCGGCGGTACATGATGTGGAGGCTCACCTTGCGGGAAGCCTCGACCCCCACTCCCCCGTGGATCACTCCGATCCCTCTCGGGTTCCAACATCCACCCGGTCCTCGCAATGATCCTCCTCCGTCCGAGGCAGGACCTCCTCAATCCTTACTTCTTGCCGCCCCTGCTGCTGCTGCTGCTCCCTATTCCCCCTCATCTCAAGAAATTCCGGGCACGTGGCTGTTGCGTGCCCCTCCTCCTGATGGAAGTCGCAATAAGGCAACTCCACCCTGACCTCTCTTCTCCTCCTCCTCATGATCCCCCTCCTTGCTCCCAAGGCTATGGCCATGGCCTCCTCTTGATCGGGGAGCCGGAGCCTCTAGCCTTGCCTCCAAACCGGAGGGTGGAACTGATCTTGCCTCCCCTAGTAGTGATCCCTTCCGTAGTACCCTCTCTGTGGCCCCTGCCCTTGCCACTCAGGTCTCCAGCCCAGTCGACGGTCGGCTCTTGACGCCCCCACCTCGGCTGCTGTTGCCACTGAAGCTGCCTTTGCTCCCTCTGCCTAGGCTCTCCTCTTCTCTCCTCCTATCCTTTCCCTCCTCTTGACTCCTTCTCTTCCTCCGTGGCCCACCTGGCCAGCTTCCTTGCAAACTCCGGGTTCGACGCCTCCCCGTCAACTTCTCTTGCCGCCCTCTCCATCAGCTCCTCATAGGAGAGGGGGGGGGGGGAACTCTCTTCAGCTCCATCCGAAAGAACCCCTGCTGTAGGCCCAGGGTAAAGGCCATCATCAGACTATGTCCTGCCATCTCCTGGACCTGAGTGACCTCCTCCTGAAACCGGTCCATATAGCTCCCCAACGTCTCGTTCACCCCCTGCTTGATGTGGAATAGGGACTCAGACTCCTTCTTCCTCTTCTTCGAGGTAGTGAACCTCAGCATAAACCATCGACGCAAGTCCTCAAAGCAGTAGATGGAGCTGGCCGGCAGTTGATGGAACCACTCCCTTGCCTTCTCCCTGAGGGTGATAGCGAAGAGTCGACATTTGAACCCGTCCGACATCTAACGGATGGAGACCACATCTTCGAACCATTGGAATGCTGGACCGGGTCTCCCTTCCCAGTGTAGTAGGACATCTTGGGTTCCCTGAACCCATCTGGAACTGGAGCTGAGGAGACCAGCTCGCTGAAAGGACTGCCTCCCCCCACCGGGCGAGCCGGTGAGTCTTGCGAGCCCAGCTCACCGAACCGGCCTCGGCCTGCCGAGCCGGGGAAGAGCTCGCACCCGGGGAGCTCGCACCTCCGGCCTTCCTCGGCCACCTCCTTCCCAGCTCGCCTGCCGGGAGCGTCCTCGCCAAAAGAGGGGGCGACCGCGATCTGGGCTGCCGGAGTCGAGCACTCGGCCCGCGTGCCGAGTGTGAAGTTGATGAGGCTCAGCACCTCATTCCTGAAATCTTCCAACATCCCCCCCGTTGCGAGAGGCGGGGGGGGGGGGGGGGGGGGAGTTCGACCTGTTAGATCCCTGTCCTCCTGTCATTGAGCTCGCTGTAGATTTTTTGCACTGACCACCGTCCACGCTCACCGCACCAAAATGTTGAAACCGATTCCTCGATTTCCCGTGGAGTTCGACCCTTGGGGAAAGGGGTGATCTCGCACCTACTTCGCCCCTGCAGGCAAAACAACAGAGAAGATAAGGTAAGACCGACCCAAGGGCTCGGCGGGGGAGGTCCCACCACAAACCTAGAAGATCTCAGAGCGCTTCCCCTCCTTAGACAGAAGCCGAGCTAAGGTACCCTCAGAAAGCACTTGAAGATTGGAGCAGGAGAGCACTGGAAAAAACCTGCTTTCTGGGGTACCCCTTGGGTCCTATTTATAGTTTTTAAAATCTGGACTGCAAATAACCAAAAGAACTGACCTGAAATTACCAGAAAACCCTTGGATGGGTCTGCCAACAGCCAAACTCCGCTGTTTTGAAGGGCTATGGGCAGACCAGCAGGGGCAAAACAGTAAAAAGTATCTCGTACATCCAGGCGAGCTGGGGAGCTTCGACCACCTCGGCATGTTCTGCTCGCTTACTGCTGCCGAGCTCCAATGTAAGGACGTGAGTTGTTGCTCGTTCGGCGAATGCCGAGCTCGGGGTCGCCTAATGTCGATCTCTGGTCGACGGATGCCGAGCTCGGGCTCGCCCCCTCCACTGCCGAGCTCGCCTATTGTCCTTAGCCCGTTCTGCTTAGTCCCTGGTGACCTTGCTCGCCGGATACGGGGTTGTACAAGAGGCATCTTTGAAAGAGTAAGAGGCTTTATTGTCTAAGAAAAGGTTCAGAGAACAGGCTGAATTAATGCCAGATTTTGAGCAGTGGAGCCCAACTTCTAGAAATATCATATTAACTGCTTGGAAAGCTGCAAAGGACAATTTCCTAGAGAGAGGCAAATGGTACTCTGACCAAGAATGGAGAAAACATGAAGCCAGGTAAGAGGCTATTGTACAGTACAGAAGAAAGGCTAAACTTGGGAAGCTACCTCCTAATGCACAGGAGCCTAGCAAGTATTTCCCTAAGCCTTATCATTATTTTGAAAGACAAAAGATAATGGCTGAAGAGCTAAAAAAGAAGGATCTTAAGGGAAAGAAGTCTGCTGATGACACTGATGCTCCAGTTCAAGCCAAGATTCAATCAGGCAAGGGCATTGTCATCAAGGAGCCAGAGCAGCCATAGAATAGAATTTTCGTAAGTTTACAACTTTGTAATCTTTTGTGTAAAATCCATGTAAACTTTTGATTAAAGAAACTTTTGGAAGATAAACAAAACCATTATGAATACTCATTGTGATAGCATTAGTATTCTGTGATGAAATATTTTATATGTTTTGTTTCAGTTGTTACCCTGTCATATATTGCTGTTATACATCAAAATATGTATTTGTTATGAATAGTGTATATCATTGACTAAGAGTTATGACTTCTCCAAATAGGGGGAGATTGTTGGGTACATTGGAAAATGTGTACCAGATTTGAAGAAGCCTTAACCTACTCAATGATATGCATCAAGGTGTATTTGATGTGTTTTGAGTTTATTTGTGCAGGTTAAGTAATTGCAGGAAATGCAGAAAATTGCTAAGTGCATGTGTCGACACCTAGAGAAGCAGTGTCGACACTTATGAAGGCTTGTGTCGACACTAGAGAAAAGCTGTGTCGACACTTGGAGTAAATTGTGTCGACACCAGGAAAGGCAGAGTCGACACCAGAAGAAATGTGTCGACACATAAATGCAGTATCGACACACTGTGAAGAATAGTCGACATCAAATGTGTCGACACTAGGAGGCTGTGTCGATACACTGAAGGCTTTGTCGACATCAACTGTGTCGACACACAAGACTTGTGTCGACACATAGCAAGTTTTAACAAAGTGTTAAAGATGAAGTACTTGTGTCGACACAAAGGAGATGTGTCGACACTCAGCAGAATTCAACTAAGTGTTAAAGTGAAGAAGTACTTGTGTCGACACAAAGGAGATGTGTCGACACACTGCAGAATTCAACTAAGTTTTAAAGAAGAAGTACTTGTGTCGACACACTCAATCAGTGTCGACACATTCAACAAAAGCAGTGTCGAGAAGCTGTTACAATAACAGAAGGAGTTGTGTCGACACCACCAAGGCATGTGTCGACACTTAGTCCACTTGTGTCGACACTTGGTCTATTTGTGTCGACACATAATGAAGATCAGTCTCGACACTTTCAGACAGAGACAATATTTTCAAGAAGTGACTGGATGACTTGACAGCTGCCATTTCAGCCGGTCTACTGCAACTGTCAGAGCTGTCAGAAGTTTGTTAGAAACCGGATCAGCCGGTTATCTTGGAGGAAGACTATATAAAGGCCTTTCTCCTTCAACAGAAAAATATCGATATTAATCACAACAAAGAAGAAGATCAGAAGATCAATCATTGCAGAATACAGATCCAGAGAAAACTGTAAATCAGTATTTTGAAGAAATTTCAGATTTACTTGGAGAGAGAGAACTCCAGTAATTGAAATCAAGAAAGAGACTTGTTTAATCAACTCTCTTAAGAAGCAGGTTCTGAACCAGACTGAAAAAAAGGATCCAGATTTAATTCTCCATCCTAAGAAGAAAGTTGCCAGCCGGTCTACTTCAAGAAGATCAACTTTTACTGAGTTCAGACTCAAGAAGCCTTGAAGAAAGCAAAGACAGTTGATCTCAGGAATCAGTTCTATCAAGAACAGATCAAGAAGGTTGCCCTCTTCATTCTCTCAAATAGAGTGGAAACCTAAAACTCATTTATTATCTTTTTGTAGGATCCTAAGGGATCTGAGTTGTAAGCCTAAACTTATAAAGGCTGAGGTAGGGCTTTTGAGCCTGAGTGCAGGAGAATCTATTCTCTGAGTGTAGGCCTTGTTGAAGGCTGAGGTAGGGCTGTTTAGCCTGAGTGTAGGCCTTGTTGAAGACTGAGTGGTAGGGTTTTGTGCCTGAGTTGTAGGAGTGGGGACACTCTGAGTTGTAGGAACCTATTTGGGGTTCTGAGCTGTAAGATCTGAGGATCTGAGGAGAAGTGCAGAAGTTAAGCCGAATCTAGTACACTGCTAGATAGGCGAAGGGGGAAAGTGGATGTACCCAGACCTTGGGGAACCACTATAAACACTGTGTGCACTCTATGTATGATAATTTCTGTGATTGCTGTGCTGTGGGATAGTTAAATTTACAATTTCTGCTAAGTAACTGAACAGAATATCTACCTTAGAATCAAAAGAAAAATTACACATATTCACCCCCCCTCTAGGTGGTTAGACACTATTTCTTTCAGTTACCTTTTTGCTGCTTCCTTACATTTATGACATTGTATATATGATGCCCATGTGACCGACTTGCATGCTGAGGTAGACTAGGTGTGCTTATGCACTTTTATGACTGATGTATTAATTGAGTTTAGACTCACTCTTGTTGTAAGGCCATAAGGCCATCTTGTTACTCTTGTAGGCGTGGATAACATCTAGTCTTGCTTGTTGTTTCCGCTGTGTTGTGTTATGAGCTTTGGGATTGGGTAGCTATATCATCTTATAATACTGAAGCTGTGGCGTCTGTATATTGTGGGGCCCTGGCCAGACCCATATTATACGGTCATTACAGGGGAGGTGTTACAATTTGGTATCAGAGGGAGGTTAGATTCAAGGTCAGTGTGTAGAGAAGTTATCCACATAAGAGTAACGCGGGACCATGAGTGTACTTATGTTTAAGTCTTGAGATTAGAGACTGATTCCTTGTTTCTTATTTTATTGAAGAGTGCAAGCAACGAGGCGGCTATGTCGAGAGCAAGAGAAGAACTTTCGGCGAGCAGTGTCACTGCTCCGGGTCTTTTGGTCACGGGTGTAAACCCGGCTGACTTTTGTCGCATGCTTGCAGAAGCGATGGTGGCAGCCCAAGCTGCAGTGACAGCTCAGGTAGCAACTCCTGCTACCCCGGATACGACGATGACCGTTCCAGGAGGAGAAGCCAGGCGAGTAGAGCCTTTGGAAGAAAGAGTGGTGGTCGGGCATGGGGACCGGCAGATGAAGTACTTTCTGAGCTTCCATCCCCCGTCGTTTAAGGGAGTTGGTACACCAACTGATGCGGAGGATAGGTGGGCTCAGATTCAAGAGCTTTTGAGGGCGGCAGAGGCGCCAGAAGAAAAGAAATCTGATTATGCGGCGTTCATGTTAGAAGGAGACGCCAAGTTGTGGTGGGTGAGCCATAGCGACCGCCAATTTCCTGGACGCACCCCGTTGATGGAAAAATTTGGGGATGCTTTTCTAAAGAGGTACATTCCCGTTTCTACACGGTTGGCCCTTCAGAGGCAGTTTCTGCACTTAATGCAGCGAGACAAGACGGTGGATGAGTATGTGCAGGAGTTCACCCGTTTGGGTCATTACGCGGGAACGACGATGGCAAATGATGTAGAGAGGGATAACCTCTTTTATCAAGGGCTGAGGGAGAATCTGAGACAAACCCTCATTGCCATGAAGAGAGATGGTTTTAATGAGCTAGTTGAGGCTGCCAGGACATTGGAGAGTGATCTGGAGCGAACCCAATGTCGTAAGGGTTTCACTCCCAAGCAAGGGGAAGGGAAGCCTTCCCAATCCCAGGGAAAGTCTGAAGGGAGTAGGTGGAGGAAAAAGCCACACACTTCCAGGTCCGGTGAGAAGAGTAAGTGGACGTCTGAGGGTTCTCATTCTAGGGGACCGCCGACGTGCTACAACTGCGGTAAGGTGGGGCACATCACTCGTGTTTGTCCTCAAGGAGGAGTGGAGCAAGAGGCAAGGCAGGAGCAGACGGTGCGCTCCGGCCCCAGTGTCATAGAGAAAGGAAGGATGGCAGAGTCGAGTGCTTCTCGGTTCCAACCAGTGCAACCAAGGGCCTACAACCTTGGACAGCAGGAAGCGATCCGCCAAACCGATGTGGTGACAGGTATGAGGAAATTTAAGTTTAACTTTGTGATTCATACTTTTAGACCTTTATGTGTGATGTCTATGTTATAGGCTTCGTATTAGTTTCCGAATACCCCGCTAGGGTATTGTTCGATACGGGAGCATCGCACTCCTTTCTTGCGGAGAGCTTCATCCAGAGAATAGGAGTTGAGTCATTCTCGGCGGACGCGGAGCTGAAAGTGCGCATGCCCAATGGGTCATCCATGACCACCGGGGCCAAAGGGCACATTTGTTGGGAGCTGGACGGAGTTGACTTCGTATTAGTAGCAGCAGTTTTACCATTGGTAGAGTTTGATGTGATTTTGGGCATGGACTGGCTTGCAGAGCAGCGCGCCAGTATTTATTGCCTATCCAATGTGGTGACCCTAAGAAGCAAGGGGCAGGCGGAAGCCAAATTTGAGGGCCTTTGTGGAGTGGCCTTTTCCCTAATTTCGGCCATGCAGTTGATGCAGGCGGTTAACCAGGGTGGTGTAGCGCTTGTAGCGTTATTGGAGGTTCGCCTCTCCTAGTTGTCTATTGAGGAAGTGCCCGTAGTGGCAGAGTTCAAGGATGTGTTTCCGGATGAACTTCCTGGAGCACCTCCTCGGCGGGAGATCGACTTCTCGATCGAGTTAGTGTTAGAGGATAGGCCGGTGTCACGTCCTCCATTTAGAATGGCACCAAAGGAGTTGGCTGAACTCAAAGTACAGTGGCAGGAACTGTTGGAGCAAGGGTATATCAGACCCAGTTCTTCGCCATGGAGCGTGCCGGTGTTGTTTGTAAAGAAGAAAGATGGTAGTATGCGGCGGTGTATAGACTACCGATAGCTGAATAAACTGACCGTCAAGAATAAGTATCCGATTCCTCGGATAGACGACTTGTTCGACCAGTTGGTGGGGTCAGTGGTGTATTAAAAATTGGACTTGAAGTCAGACTATTATCAGTTGCGAATTCGAGACGAGGACATACCCAAGACTGCATTTGGTACGAGGTATGGACACTTTGAGTTTACGGTGATGTCATTCGGGCTGACGAACGCGCCATCTGTGTTCATGGATCTTATGAATCGAGTATTTCGGGAATACTTGGATTCTTTTGTGGTTGTCTTCATTGATGACATCTTGGTGTATTCCAAATCGGAAGTGGAGCATGAGACCCACTTGAGAGTGGTCTTGCAGGTGTTGAGAGAGAATCAACTGTATGTAAAGTTCTCAAAGTGCGAGTTCTGGTTAACGAAGGTGGAATTTTTGGGCCACGTGATTAGTGGGGATGGGGTGGCAGTGGATCCAACAAAAGTGGAAGCCATCAGAGATTGGCCGGTTTTGAGCACCGTGGCGGAAGTCCGAAGTTTTCTTGGACTAGCCGGGTACTATAGGAGATTCGTGGAGAAGTTTTCGCGGATAGCTCTACCCCTCACCTCACTCACTCGTAAAGATCATAAGTTTGTGTGGACTCAAGAGTGCAGTCAAGCATTTGAGGCACTGAAGGAGAGACTGATGATGGCTCCAATCCTAAGTCTACCGCAAGGGACCGAGGGATTTCAGATCTTCAGTGACGCATCAGGATGCGGTTTGGGTTGCGTTTTGGTGCAACATGGCAAGGTGATATCTTTTGGGTCTAGGCAGCTGAAGCTTCATGAGAGGAATTACCCCATCCATGACTTGGAGTTGGCGGCGGTAATTTTTGCGTTGAAAATATGACGACACTATGTCTACGGTGCAAGGGTGGAGATCTTCACAGATCATAAAAGCCTGAAGTATCTCTTGGATTAAAAGGACTTGAACATGCGACAACGCAGGTGGGTCGAGTCCCTTGGAGACTACGAGGTGGCGATTCAATATACGCCATGTAAAGCCAATGTGGTGGTGGATGCCTTGAGTAGAAAGCACTCGGGGCAAGGGAATTGGATCGAAGCTCATGATGAAGTGCGGTGCCAAAAACTTGATGGGGGTTAAAACTCCAAAAAATTATTTATGAAGCGCGGCGCCCCGGGTGGTTTTATTTAAGTAGACGTATTATTCTCGGGGTCAGTTCGATTATTTCTACTCTTCCCTGGAGGGGACTATTATTTTACCGATAATTATCTTGTCGGGATATTTTATATATAATAAAAATGATAGAAAAAGAGAAAATGAAAGCATAAAAATGAAAGTAATAAAAAAAAGTTTGAAGGTGGTGCCGATGAAGAGCTTAGCTCGATGGCACCAAAAAAATAATTGAACTAAAATAGACTTTAAATAAAAAGAGCTCCTAAATTTCTAATTAATTAAGGCGGAGACTTGGCTGTGGAGGTTCCACTAAAATGAGCTCACCTAGCTATAGGGCTATCGCTCACCTGAACGCTAAGACTATTCGACCGAACGTTAGTCCGACGAAGGATTCCTCTTAACGCCCGCATTACGCTAAGAACCCCGCTACTGGGTGGGGAACCCAATCCGGTAGAGTTGGCGCGCCTCCTCTCTCGAGGGTTAGTGCGGAACTCTCTTTGCCAAGGGGTGATCGGTCCATATGCACGGCCTCTCGGCTAGCTAGCATATGGACTACGGAAATAGGGCCCACACATCGATTATGTGGTCCTATGCATCGTTTACCCCGGGCAAACCATAAGTACTTTTAATTTATTAGAAAAATTAGACCTTTAGTTATTTTAAGCTATTTTATCTGTCCCAATACTCTTCGATACCGAGGGCTAAGAACGGTTAGCCACTCATCGGAATGGGGACGGCTTGCGGTGAAAATCATAAAATAAAGCAGTAAAGAAAGCGGTAAAGGAAAGCAGAAAATTGCAAGTCCTACTCAAACGAGTAGGACTAAAGAAAGCTGTAAATTGCGAGTCCCGGCGCAAGCTCGTGGGCGGGAGAAAGAAAGCGTGTCCTACTCAAACGAGTAGGACTAAATAAATGCAACACACGCACTCTCTCGACATAAATGAAAACACACAATCTCAAATCCTACTCAAATGAGTAGGGAAAATTAAGATCTGCCATTTAACTCGAATGAGTAGGCGGAAATAAAGAAAATTACAAACTCACGCACTCTACAGAAAGTAAAATAAGCAAGCACCATTTAACTCTTAACGAGTAGGCGGAAATAAATGCGCATACATAAAAAATTGCAAAAAACTAAGTTGCCGAAAAATTAAAACAACTGCATTTCTACCGCTAGAATGCGGTAGAAATGCATAAAAAGTGAAAATAAAAATAAACAGAGCAAAAGTTTTTGCAAATAAAATTGAAAATGCAAGTGCTCGAAAAATAAAAATGAATATATTTCTACCGCTAAAATGCGGTAGAAATGATTAAAATGAAGACAGAAAAATAAAAAGGAGCAAAAGTTTAAACGAAAAATCAAAGTACACGAAAAATTAAAACGACTATATTTTCATTCCTATAACTTGATAAAAACGTTAATAAAGTGTAAATAAAGTAAAAAGAAAGAAAAAGTTTTACAACCAAAAAAAGAAAAATCTAAGTTAAAGAAAAATGAAAGACACTTTAAAGCGTTTTTACGGGTTTATAGGAATGCAAATAAAGCTATAACAACTCTAAGTTAACAAAACTAAGAACATAAAATTGTAAAGTTATACTCATACACACACACACATATAAAGAAGACCGAAAAAAAACTAAGTTAAAACAAAGCATAAATAAGATTGCATAAAGAGGGGCTTAGATCCATTCCAACATAACATAAGGAAATAAAAATTTAACATTTCATTAAGCTGAATAAAAGAGTTACAGAAGAACGAAAACAAAAACTAAGGAGAGTGGGAGAAATTTCCCTTACATAGCATTGGAATACATCTAGGCAGCACCTCCCTAAGGCAAAATGGTTCAAAAAGGGGAACAGGAACTCAAGCAGAAGCTCTGGATTTATAGGGGAAAATTTACAAGTACACGCCCACTGACACGGGCGTGTCATGGGGCGTGTCGACACTATTCATGATGGCGGCCGGCGACGTGACTGGAAATTTGACTTCGGGCTGGACACGTGTCGGTCTCGTGTTGGTCACGCCCCAGGTCACGGGCGTGACAGTGGGCGTGTCAAGAAGGTGGATCTGGGCGCGGGCTACGCCGAAAGTCATCGCGCGGGTCTTGTCGGCCAGGTGGAGAAGTCACGCCCCAGGTCACGGGCGTGACTCTGGGCGTGTCGGTTGGTGTCGACACTCGACAAACGTCGAGTGGAAAATGTCGAGTTGGAAATCGTCGAGCGGGAAGAGGTGTCACGCCCTAGGTGTCACAACCCGCATTTCCTCAACGAGTACATCGTATCAGAGCAAGAGGAACTACGGGTTATGATGCCACGTCGTGCAGGGGATAACTGCACATGCTCAGGCAACTCTTGACGTTCACTTTATAAGTTGAAATTCAACCGTGGAATGGAAGAAAACTTTTGAACTGAATGGCCGTATCCCCCGGCCTTAAGTAGTAAAACTATATTTGTACGCGGCGGAAATACTTTGTTTATTGATAGTGAGCTCCTATATGCAGCCTATCATGATACTACTATAAGAAATCCTCTTTATTTACGTTATTTGAAAATAAGTCTTAGTTGATTAAAACATGTATGCATGATATACATAATAGGTTTTTGTTTAGTTTAAAAATATCTAATGCAACCTATCATAAACCCTTCCCAAGAGCAAAAAGACATCATCCACATGAGTCACATAGCAGTCTATTATTCATCCATCACAAGTAAGAAAACCACCAATGGGCGCCAACAAGCTGACACAATCCCATTGGGGTATATGTAGGTCTGTACAACAAAGAGAAGCACTACCTCGCCAAAGAAGCTCGGCAAGCTCCACAGCAACTCCACTAACCAACCTAGCCGCTCAACCGGCTACAACCTGCACCTGAGGCATTCAAGAAAGAATACCTCAGCAATCATCCAAACTATACAAAAGAGAGCATAAAGTTCATAATGGATCAAGAAGGGGCTTACCGACCCCGTAGCAATGCTTCATACAAGTAAAAAGAGTGCATAAAACAAGTGGAAAACGCACCCAAAACATATGCCAAGCGCACCAAGTGCGTACAAGTTCATCAAATCCTGCTCAACCCGCAGGAGCAAAAGGCAAAACACATGCCCATTCCATCATTCATAGGACAAGAACCTACTAGACAAGTGAAGCATAAGCAGCGGTTAAGTTCAATTTCGCAAGGGTCTTATCGGTGGCGGCCCTAAAGTGGAACGCACCAAACAAAACCAGCCCAAATCGGGGCCAAAGTGGTCTCTCTAACCACAAAAACAAAACCCGGTGGCCACAGGCTGAAACCACACCACCCCTTGCAAAATTCTCACACAAACGCTCCCGCCATGCTTCACGAATTCGCCTCGCAAAACGCCCCATAACCCAAGGTAACACGTTTCCTTTCATCGCCCTTACACACGACTACCAATTTCCAACGTAGAGTTTGAGGAACTTCATCACATGAAAAAGGTCATAGGCCTTGTATCCAAGAAGAATTACATATAGAGTTTGATTAACATAAGTACATAAACCACATATTTGGAACACAATCATATGTTTTTGATCAAGGAAAAATCACCTCTATTTGATAGGCTACATGAATATGAACAAAATTAGCTACATGAAATAATCTAGCATAGGGAAAGTTGTTAACTACATGAATCACAAATCTAAACATGGGAGAGCAAAGTCGTTTAGCATAGGGAATTAGCATAAGGAATTAGCTAATTTGAATTTAGCATAGGGAATGTTAGCATAGGAAATTAGCAAGGTCATTTAGCATAAGGAATTTGCTACATGTATCAAATTAACAAACAAGAGGATTGATCATAATTTGAATCAAGAAGAACAAATACACATAGGGGAATTGAAAGAGCAATGTAAGGAAGAATTCAACACAAGATCGAAAGGTAGGAAAATGGAAAATTGAAGCAAGAACGAAGATTGGCAAGGGTGGAGAACACCGCTTGCCTGAACCGAGGCGATGCCGCGACGGCTGCTCTCCTCTTTCCTTGCCTTGCTTGCTCCATTGCTCTCTTGCTTTCTCTTTGGGAATGAAGAAGAAGAAGATGAAGATGAAATGAGAACCCAAGTCTCTGTTTCGGACTTATTTCCTCCAGAACAGAGCTGAACCGTTCGATGCAGGATCAAGGAAATGAACGGCACAAAAAAACTGGAAAAAGTCGATTTTCGGGCTGGTCACGCCCTGTGTCACGCCCGTAACACAGGGCGTGTACCATAAGCGGCGCCGAAAGGCGGCAATTCCATGTTTATCCACACGGTACACGGCCGGGTACACGCCCGTGACGGGTCGGTCACGCCCGTGACCTAGGGCGTGTAGCCCGTGTCTCGACACCTCGTCGACAGAAAGTATCGACACTCGACCCATCTTGACACGCCCTGTGACACGCCCGTGTCACAGGCCGTGTCCCCTCTCTCGACGCTCGACACTCGATACTCGACGCTCAATACTCGACGCTCGATACTCGAAACTCGACGAAGCGGGACACGGCCCGTGACACGCCCGTGTCACGGGGCGTGTACTCCATTCGTCGAGCTCAACTCGACGCAAGAAAAATCGTCGAGTCAAGGAGGTCACGCCCAGGTCACGGCCTGGGTCACGCCCGTGTCAGGGGGCGTGTCTCGCACAAAAACGACCATTTTTCCCTTTTGTGAAAAATATTTCTGAGACGTCCTAGACCATTTTTGCCTCAAGCACTTTTTACCCTTTTTTGTTTCCTGAACCAGCAACTTATTTTGAGCTACATTACCCGGGCGCGAAAAAGTGCAAGCATTCCCTAAGAGGCCTCACCGAGTCCCTCATATGGACTCCGGTTTGCTGGGGAATCGTGCAACTCGGCAAACAAAATAGCCACTCGCAAGCCCGCGGGAAAAACCATGCTCAAACTACAGTCAAAACCAACGTAACGCCCATCATGCGTACGTAATCAAAAATCCGGGGCGTTACACTAGGTCATGGGTGTGACTCCAGGCGTGTCGAGGGTTCGAAGAACGTTGAGCTGAAAACGTCGAGCGTGTGGACATGGGCTTGGGTCACGCCCCGTGTCGGGTGACACCCAGAGCAAGTTTTGCAGTTGAAGTTCATATTTAAGTTTGTTTGTCTATACCGGGTAGTTTTGTTCTAGCTATTGGGCTAGGTTTTGTCTAAAGCTTGTGCGATTATAGGATGGCGAGACGTCCTGCAACAAGATCAACCCCCCAATCCGAGGGTGAGACGTCAGGAGCGCAGAGCGAGGCGTTGGTAGAAAACCTGCGGCAGAGTAATGAGGCCTTATCGAGGCAGGTAGTGGCTATGCAGGCTCAGATTCAGTCCCTTGTAGCAGTGGTGGCGGGACAGACTCCGAGAGTTCCGGACCCCGCTGAGGGGGTAGCTGTTCCTGCCCCTCCTGCTCCTCCCGTGCCTTTGGTTGTGGTGCCCCCGGAGATGGCATTCATATCCCAGTTTCAGCGGCTTAGGCCCCCTACTTATGATGGGCAAGCAGATTTCATGATTTTGGATGACTGGCTGATCACCATTGAGGAGATGTTCTCTTACTCAGGGATTACGGACGATCAGAGAGTGATGCTCGCTGCCTACCAGCTCAAGGGCTTAGCAAAGAATTGGTGGCTGAGGGAGAAAGAGAGCATGATGGCAGGGTGCTCTTGGGAGTCATTTAACGTGATGCTGCTGAGTAAGTTCCAGCCTTCAGTCGAGAGGGACTGGATGATGAATGAATTTCTCCATTTGAAGCAGAGGAAACTCACAGTTAGTGGTATGAGATTGAGTTTAGTAAGTTGAGTCAGTTTGCTCCTGGTCTGGTGAGTGTTGAAGCAGACCGAGTTAAGCAATTTCTGGGTGGACTAAGAAGCGACATTCAGCAGTTAGCCGAGCAAATGCGAAGGAGCATGATCGGCATTTGCGACTGGTCTTGGCGACTCTGAGAGACCATAAGCTATACGCCAAGCTGAGCAAATGCGAATTTTGGTTGCCTCAAGTTTCTTTTCTCGGCCACGTGGTTAATAAGGAGGGAATATCGGTGGACCCAGAAAAGATCGCTGCTGTTATGGAGTGGGCGAGGCCTGTTACTCCCAAAGAGATCAGAAGCTTCTTGGGATTGGCTGGATATTATAGAAGATTTGTAGGGGGATTCTCTACCTTGTCTACGCCGTTGACCAGGTTGACGTAGAAGAATGCAGCCTTCATATGGGATGGCAAGTGTGAGGAGGCTTTTGAGGAATTAAAAAGAAGGTTATGTTCAGCTCCAATTTTGTCCTTGCCTATTGAAGATAGTGAGTATGATATATATATGGATGCGTCGCATGTCGGACTGGGCTGCGTATTGATGTAGGGCGGGAAGGTGATTGCGTACGGGTCGAGGCGGCTAAAGACTCATGAGAGGAATTATCCTACGCATGACCTGGAGTTTGCAGCTGTGATCTATGCGTTGAAATTGTGGAGGCATTTGCTATATGGCGCTCAGTGCAAGATTTTCACGGATCATAAGAGTTTAAAGTATGTATTCACCCAGAAAGAATTGAATTTGCGCCAGCGGTGATGGTTGGAGTATGTGGCCGACTATGATGTTGAAATCCAGTACCATCCGGGCAAAGCGAATGTGGTGGCCGATGCCCTGAGTCGAAAGTCAGGTAAGATTTTCAATCTCTATGCCGAGCGTCTAGTGGAAGAGTTCCTTTTGATGGACATTTCTGTGGGAAGCTGCGATTTGCAGAGTTGCTTGGCAGTGGCAGAACCTTCGTGGATTGCGCTTACGAGACTGCATCAGAAGGATGATCCCGATCTTCTGCATTTGTATCTTCGAGCTGAAAAAGGTGAATTACCAGATTTCTCTATAGATGATGCGGGTACCTTGAAGTATCGTGGCAGGTTTTGCATTCCCGAAGTTGGAGATATTCGGGATATGGTGTGCAGAGAAGCCCACGGATCTAGTGTTGTTGCTTACCATCCAGGGTCTACCAAGATGTATCATCATTTAAAGCAGATTTCCCGGTGGTGTGGGATGAAGGGGGATATAGCCAGATTTGTTTCTGAGTGTTACACTTGCAGGCGTGTGAAAGCCGACCATGGGAGGCCTGGTGGCAAGCTGACTCCCTTAGAGATTCCGATGTGGAAGTGGGAGAGTATCTCGATGGATTTCATTACAGGCTTACCGAGATCTCCTAAGGGGCATGATTTAGTTTGGGTGATCGTAGACAGATTGACAAAGTGTGCTCACTTCGTACCATTTAAGATCGATTATCCGATGAGGAAGATAGCCGAGCTGTATTTGGATGAGGTTATCAGATTGCATGGTGTTCCCATGAGTATCATATCGAATCGAGACTCCAGGTTTACGTCTCATTTTTGGAAGAGCCTTCAGGAGGGGTTGGGTACAGATTTGAGATATTTCACGGCTTATCATCCGCATACCAATGGTCAGACGGAGAGAGTAAATCAGATTGTGGAAGATATGATCCGATTCTATATTCTGGACCACAGAGGAGTGTGGGATGAGCGCTTGCGGCTTATGGAATTTGCGTATAACAACAGTTATCAAGAAAGCTTGCAAATGGCTCCTTTTGAAGCTTTGTATGGGAGGCGCTGCAGGACTCCCTTATTTTGGGCTGAGGTTGGCGAGAGACCTTTGTTGGGTCCAGAAGCACTCGAGGAGATGGAAACCACTGTGAAGCTTATACGGGAAAAACTTCGGATAGCCCAGGAGAGATATGAGAAGAATGCCAATCGGCGTAGATCGGACTTGGAATTTGTGGTGGGGGACTCAGTGTTCTTAAAGGTCTCCCCGTTGATCGGAGTCAAGCGGTTTGGCAAGAACAGGAAGTTGGACCCGAGGTACGTGGGGACGTTTCCGATTGTTGAGCGGATTGGGATATCAGCTTATAGGCTGGCGTTGCCCGCAAATTTCCCTGGCGCGCATGATGTCTTCCACGTCAGTCAGCTGCGGAAATGTGTGATGAATGACAGGCAGGTTTTGGATTCTATGCCTCAGTTGGAGCCGAATCTTTCTTATGTGGAGGTGCTTGTCCGCATTCTGGATTCTCAGGTTCGTGCATTGCGGAAGAAGTCTATTCCTATGGTTAAAGTTTTATGGAGGAATCAGGATGTAGAAAGCGCGACTTGGGAATTGGAGTCGGCTATGAGGGAGGCTCACCCTCATCTATTTCCCTGATCTTGTGCCTGGTATGTTCTGTTTCATTTATATATATAGCCCTTTCCTAGCTCTTTCTCTCTCCTTCTTCATAGGAGTGTTGTGAGTAAAGTTTCGAGGCGAAACTTTCTTTTAGGGGGAGTGGCTGTAAAGCCCCCGGTTTTTCTTTGTTTTGTTTGATCTTGGAATGGCGTTACGATGACACATTTTTTTTCCGGCCCTTCTCCGTTGTAGAGCGTGGTCCTAGCTCTTTAGGTTCCTTGTGTAGCCTGGTTGTAGCCTGTTGGCGAGTTTCCCCAGCTAGCCGGAGTCTGTTTTTGGTGACTCGGTTGGGCCTCTTAGGGAAATGCTTGTGTTTTGGCTTCAGGAGGTGTTAGCCCGAGCGTGCGATCTTCGGATGTTGTTTTCGACCTCACCGTTATTTTCGTAGCTTGGGTGATTAGCTACAGTGCGAGTTTTGGTCGAAGTCCGGGATCGATCGTTTTCGTGTCGTTTCGACGATTGTTTTTGTTAGCTGTAATTTTTGATGTGCTGTGCGTGCCTGATGTGGCCGAGCTTGTAGGCTGGTGCCTTGTCTTTTTGCTAAGGAGTTAGCAGGTTTATTTTTATGTGTAAGTTTGGGTGACACGGCCTGGGTCACGGGCGTGACCAAGGGCGTGTCGTGCTCGGGTAGAGCTCGTTTTTCTGTGGTCGATGATTTCTAGTCGACGAGTGTTTTTGGTAGGAATACGGCCTGTGACACGGGCGTGTCATAGGGCATGTCCCCCTTCGGTTCGTCGAGCTGTGCTCGTTGGTCGTCAGGCGGTGTTTTAGTGAGAACACGGCCGTGTTACGGGCGTGTCGTATCGGACACGGGCGTGACACGGGGCGTGTCTCTCTGTTCGACGATCGGCGCTCCACGATCGTCGAGCGGTGTTTGAGTTGGTACACGGCCTGTGACACGGATGTGTCACAGGGCGTGTCACCTGTTTCGTCGAGCGGAGATCGACGTTCGTCGAGTGGGTAGGTGTGAGAGTACACGCCCCGTGTCACGGGCGTGTCGAGCCGTGTCACGGGCGTGTCTGGGGCTTGTCCCGTGTTTCGTCGAGTGGAGATCAACGCCCCGTGACACGGGCGTGTCGGGCCGTGTCACGGGCGTGTCTTGGGCGTGTTCCGTACTTTTTCTCCTGAGAGCATCTATTGTTGCCGTGAACCGTTTTTCCTCCTCATTTTCATCGTTCTCGGGTCTAGAGAGCTTCCAACGGAAGGGTTTTGAGAGGAGGCGGTGGTTTTCTTTTGGCCGGTGTTTGCGGGAGGAAGCTCGTTTTTCTCGTGCGATAGCGGATTTTGGCTTGCTCTCGTCTAGATCTTCCCTTCCATGTAAGTTTTTCTTGATTTAGGGTTGATTCTAGGAGTTAGGAATTATCTGATTTCTTTTCTTTTCCTTCCATTTTCAGCTTTGGTCTTCTAGGTGGCCGATCTTGCCGCCGGAGCCAAGCTGTGGTGTAGCTGTTGTTTTTTCCGGGAGGTAGAGGCAAGTGGCTCCCTTGCCCTTGCCAAATTATTTCTAACTCATGCTCTGTTTTTCATTTCTTATGCAATAACTCTGTTCTCTTTGTTTTCCTCCCTAGAGCAGCAGGTTGAGTTGTTACATCAAGCTTTAAATCAAGTGGCTTATTCTTTATTTTTCTAGAATTTAAATCAAGGTTCTCTCTTTTGTCTGAGGTTTGGTGTCCAGTGGGTTGCTAGAGTTAGGGTGAGGCTGCGGTTAGTTGCAGTTTAGGTTTAGTTGCGGTAGCCCCGAGTAGTTAGGATGGAATAGAGGGTTGGGATTAACTTTCCAACTCTCTGTTTTCGCGCGTTGAGAGAGTTTAGACTGCGGTTTTAACTAAAACTTACGTTTACCCTAAGTGGAAAGCGCTGATAGCGTCGAGTGGGCCGAGTTCACTCAACGCCGTCACCCAGCATAGGATTTGCGGCTAAGTATTTTGGGCGTCAAGTGAGTGGAGCTTACTCAACGCTGTGTCGAGTGGGCTCGACTTTTCTGTCTTGGGTTCGTGTGTTTCCTTAGGATTGTTAGTGTGACTTTTCCCTTTCTCTAGGGGGTGGTATTGGGTGTTCGGCTAGTTTTGCTTGCTGACTCTTGGGTTGTGGCAGGTGGTGGAGTTTTGGTGTCCTCTAGAGGGGTGGATTTTGATGTGGAGAGCTGTGGCCACTGCCTTTTGCCCCGGTTTGGGTTGGTGTGTGTGGGACCCTAAAGCTGCCACTGTTTGACCCCTTAGCCATTTTGGATCTGATTTTGGTTATGTATTCAGATCCATGTTTTGACCACTGCCACTTACCCACGTGTTAGGACTGTTAGTACCTTTCCTATTTATGTTTCCTTTTTTTTCCTTTGGCATATATGTATATGTCTTGTTACTGTTGCAGACTCTTTTGTAGGGCATATTACGTTTATTGCTCGCACTTAGTGTGCTTTACTGTGCTTTAGACAGTGTTCTTTTCTTACTGTCATGCCCTTTCTTTTGCTTATAATAGTTTGTTGTCGGGTTGGTAAACCCTTATTATTTGCTCATAAATCTAATGCTCTATTTACTTTTTGATTATTTCCTTACTGAGGTGTTCTTTTCTTGAATGCCTCAGGTCCAGGTTGTAGCCGGTTCAGTGGCTAGTTCTTTTGGAGGGCCTTGTTGGTGGCCTCTTGGGTAGCGGAGATAGCTGATCCCCGATTTTGTGAGGTAGTTCTTTACCTTTCTGTATAGACATACATACTCACCAATGGGTTCGTGTCAGGTTGTTGACGCCCACTGGTGGCTTCTTGTGGTGCTGGGTATGAACTTAAACTGCTATTTTTGCCTATTTGTGGTTATTTACTTGCTTCTGGGAAGGATTTATGCTAGGTTGCATGTTAGATATTTTAAACCCTAAAAACATTATTATATGTACCTCATGCATAATATATTTATAAAACAAAGACACTATATTTCCTTAGCATAAAAAGACTATCTTTCATATATATTATATTCACTTTAGAGTCGTGCATACCATGAGTCGTCCCTCGGGGACACTTATGCTCGTTTATGGTGTCAACTTAATTGAACCAAAGTATTTTCTGCTGCGTATAAATATAATTTTAATTGTGGACTAGCTAATCCACCATGCCGAGGGATACGACCATTCAACATAACTGATTTTCTTTCATATTTAATCAACGATTTTCCTTTAAATCTAAGGTCTGGAGTTTTGCCTGAGCGTGTGCAGTTATCCCCTGCATGACGTGGCATCACGACATGTGTTTTCTCTTGCTCTGATACGATTTCATCGTTGAGAAAATGCGGGTTGTGACAGTTGGTATTAGAGGGAGGTTTCTTGACAAATGTTCGGGCAACCTTTCCCTTGTTTGCATTAGTGGTTAGCGTCATACCATACAGATACCGATGTGTCATCAGCACGTCTTGGCTAAAGCACAAACACTACACTCATGAGCATAAAGAAGTATACGGGGCATATTATGTAGTATGGGATGCATAATATGTGTTTGTATATGGATCCACCATAGGAGGCAACATGTGAGGGTTATGTAGTATGAGATGCATAACCTCACCACATGAATGCGGCTAGCACGTTTTATTTTTTCGTTGCATGGGAATGTTATGTAGTATGGGATGCATAACATTTTCATGTGTACGCCGCTCATGACATGCAGTAAGGCCTTTTTAGAATGCATAGCACATCATGCATAGCATAACATTTCATAAGCACAACGTGCCAAGCTAAAGATTTGCAAGATAACATATGTACACACATGGTTTTGAGTCAAAAAGAATACAAATACATGCATTCATGGTTTAGGCACATGAGTTAGTTTGATGGTGGTGAACCATCTTAGGTTAAGCATAACATCATCTTGGTAAAAACAACTACCAGAGCAAGTTTTGCAGTTGAAGTTCATATTTAAGTGTGTTTGTCTGTACCGGGTAGTTTTATTCTAGCTGTTGGGCTAGGTTTTGTCTAAAGCTTGTGCGATTATAGGATGGCGAGATGTCCTGCAACGAGATCGACCCCCCAATCCGAGGGTGAGACGTCAGGAGCGCAGAGCGAGGCGTTGGTAGAAAACCTGTGACAGAGTAATGAGCCTTTTTCGAGGCAGGTAGTGGCTATGCAGGCTCAGATTTAGTCCCTTGTAGCAGTGGTGGCGGGACAAACTCCGAGAGTTCCGGACCCCGCTGAGGGGGTAGCTGTTCCTGCCCCTCCTGCTCCTCCCGTGCCTTTGGTTGTGGTGCCCCCGGAGATGGCGTTCATATCCCAGTTTCAGCGGCTTAGGCCCCCTACTTATGATGGGCAAGTAGATTTCATGATTTTGGATGACTGGCTGATCACCATTGAGGAGATGTTCTCTTACTCAGGGATTACAGACGATCAGAGAGTGATGCTCGCTGCCCACCAGCTCAAGGGCTTAGCAAAGAATTGGTGGCTGAGGGAGAAAGAGAGCATGGTGGCAGGGTGCTCTTGGCAGTCATTTAAGGTGATGCTGCTAAGTAAGTTCCTGCCTTCAGTCGAGAGGGACCGGATGATGAATGAATTTGTCCATTTAAAGCAGACGAAACTCACGGTTAGTGAGTATGAGATTGAGTTTAGTAAGTTAAGTCGGTTTGCTCCTGGTCTGGTGAGTGTTGAAGCAGACCGAGTTAAGCGATTTCTGGGTGGACTAAGAAGCAACATTCAGCAGTTAGCGAATGCCTACGGAGCAGTCAGTTATGCCAGCGTGGTCGAAGCTGCCTTGAGAGTTGACGCCATTGAGAATGCCAAGAATAGAGGCCAGCAGTTGAGGAAGGATAAGCGGAAGTCCGGTGGAGGGAAGAGCCCTCAGGAACTTGATGCTGTCTCGAGAAATAAGAACAAAGAGGTTTGTAGTTTCTGTGGCCGGCCAGGCCACCCCTTTGAGAAGTGTTTCAAAAGGTTGGGAGCGCAGAAGAAGGAACAGGTGCACGCGATTCAGGGTGCTCCCAGAGGAGACTTGGTATGTGCCTTGTGTGGAAGGAAGGGGCATGAGGCTCCCCGTTGCTGGTTAAAAGATAAGGTCTGTTTTCAGTGCGGCCAGAAGGGTCACTTCAAGATAAAGTGCCCACAGTTCCATCCTGTCCGGCAGCCAGTTCCCCTACAGGCTTTGCCACCGCCTCAGCAAATGGATAGAGGAAAGGGGAAGTTGAATGTGCTTTCGGCAGACGAAGCGCAGACTTCGACCCAGGTTATCTCAGGTTCGACTCCTCCCCAGTAGTTTCGTTATGTTCCCTTTTTGGTTGTAGTTTTCATTTTAGCGTTTGTTTCCTTAGATGCGTGCGCTATTTGTAGGATGATTTAAGGTAAAGAACCGCTGGGCGCGCGTTCTCTTCGATTCAGGCGCTACCCACTCGTTTGTGGCTAGAGCCTTCGTGGAGCAGTTCAGTTTGGGCCTAGATCGTGTTGGTGGTGCCTTTTGCGTTAAGTTCCCCTCCGGTGACTCTGTGGTTACGGACCTGGGTGTCCGTGATTGTCCGATTTTGTTGGGGGATTTTATAGCCAAGGCAGATCTGAAGGTGATTGACCTGGAGGACTTCGATGTTATCTTGGGCATGGACTGGTTGTCAAGGTACGATGTTGTTATCCAGTGCAAGGGTAAGCGCTTGGACTTCGTCAAAGACAACGATCAGCCAGGGAGCGTTTATGGGTATTCTCTCCAGGAGTCTCCAGTCATTTCTGCGGTGCGTGCTCGAAAGTTGCTTGATTCTGGCTGTTTTGCCTGTGTGGTCTCTCTGGTAGGGATAGTTGTTAGAGTGTCGCGTTTGGAAGAGATTCCTGTGGTGTGTGACTTCTCTGATGTGTTTCCTAATGATCTTCTCGGTCTTCCACCCGATCGAGATGTCGAGTTTGTTATAGATTTGGAGCCAGACACGCGTCCTATTGCAAAGGCGCCGTACCGGATGGCCCCGCAAGAGCTAGAAGAGTTGCGAATTCAGCTGGATGAGATGCTGGAAAAAGGTTTCATAAGGCCGAGTTCTCCTTGGGGTGCACCAGTGCTGTACGTTAAAAATAAAGATGGGTCGATGAGGCTATGCATCGACTATTGAGAGCTGAACAAGGTTACTATTAAGAACAGGTACCCTTTGCCTCAGATTGACGATCTGTTTGACCAACTGCGTGGTAGTGCCGTATTTTCCAAGATAGATCTTCGTTCGGGCTATCACCAGTTGAGGATTCGGGAGTCAGATGTTCCGCGGACGGCGTTCCGCTCTCGTCATGGGCATTTCGAGTTTTTGGTTATGTCATTTGGTTTGACTAATGCGCCCTCAGCTTTTATGGATCTGATGAACAGAGTTTTCAAGGACTTTCTAGATAAGTTTGCGATTGTCTTTATAAACGATGTTTTGGTGTATTCTAAAGATGCGGAGGAGCATGATCGGCATTTGCGACTGGTCTTGGCGACTCTGAGAGACCATAAGCTATATGCCAAGCTGAGCAAATGCGAATTTTGGTTGCCTCAAGTTTCTTTTCTCGGCCATGTGGTTAATAAGGAGGGAATATCGGGGGACCCAGAAAAGATCGCTGCTGTTATGGAGTGGGCGAGGCCTGTTACTCCCAAAGAGATCAGAAGCTTCTTGGGCTTGGCTGGATATTATAGAAGATTTGTATAGGGATTCTCTACCTTGTCTGCGCCGTTGACCAGGTTGACGTAGAAGAATGCAGCCTTCATATGGGATGGCAAGTGTGAGGAGGCTTTTGAGGAATTAAAAAGAAGGTTATGTTCAGCTCCAATTTTGTCCTTGCCTACTGAAGATAGTGAGTATGATATATATGTGGATGCGTCGCATGTCGGACTGGGCTGCGTATTGATGCAGGGTGGGAAGGTGATTGCATACGGGTCGAGGCAGCTAAAGACTTACGAGAGGAATTACCCTACGCATGACCTGGAGTTTGCAGCTGCGATCTATGCGTTGAAATTGTGGAGGCATTTGCTATATGGAGCGCAGTGCAAGATTTTCACGGATCATAAGAGTTTAAAGTATGTCTTCACCCAGAAAGAATTGAATCTGCGCCAGCGGTGATGGTTTGAGTATGTGGCCGACTATGATGTTGAAATCCAGTACCATCCGGGCAAAGCGAATGTGGTGGCCGATGCCCTGAGTCGGAAGTCAGGTAAGATTTTCAATCTCTATGCCGAGCGTCTAGTGGAAGAGTTCCTTTTGATGGACATTTCTGTGGGAAGCTGTGATTCGCAGAGTAGCTTGGCAGTGGCAGAACCTTCGTGGATTGTGCTTACGAAATTGCATCAGAAGGATGATCCCGATCTTCTGCATTTGTATCTTCGAGCTGAAAAAGGTGAATTACCAGATTTCTCTATAGATGATGCAGGTACCTTGAAGTATCGTGGCAGGTTTTGCATTCCCGAAGTTGGAGATATTCGGGATATGATGTGCAGAGAAGCCCACGGATCTAGTGTTGTTGCTTATCATCCAGGGTCTACCAAGATGTATCATGATTTAAAGCAGATTGCCTGGTGGTGTGGGATGAAGAGGGACATAGCCAGATTTATTTCTGAGTGTTACACTTGCAGGCGTGTGAAAGCCGACCATGGGAGGCCTGGTGGAAAGCTGACTCCCTTAGAGATTCCGATGTGGAAGTGGGAGAGTATCTCGATGGATTTCATTACAGGCTTACCGAGATCTCCTAAGGGGCATGATTCAGTTTGGGTGATCGTAGACAGATTGATGAAGTGTGCTCACTTCATACCATTTAAGATCGATTATCCGATGAGGAAGATAGCCGAGCTGTATTTGGATGAGGTTATCAGATTGCATGGTGTTCCCGTGAGTATCATATCGGATCGAGACTCCAGGTTTACGTCTCATTTTTGGAAGAGCATTCAGGAGGGGTTGGGTACAGATTTGAGATATTCCACGACTTATCATCCGCATACCAATGGTCAGACGGAGCGAGTAAATCAGATTGTGGAAGATATGATCCGATGCTATATTTTGGACCACGGAGGAGCATGGGATGAGCGTTTGCGGCTTATGGAATTTGCGTATAACAACAGTTATCAAGAAAGCTTGCAAATGGCTCCTTTTGAAGCTTTGTATGGGAGGCGCTGCAGGACTCCCTTGTTTTCGGCTGAGGTTGGCGAGAGACCTTTGTTGGGTCCAGGAGCACTCGAGGAGATGGAAACCACTGTGAAGCTTATACGGGAAAAGCTTCGGATAGCCCAGGAGAGATATGAGAAGAACGCCAATCGGCGTAGATCGGACTTGGAATTTGTGGTGGGGGACTCAGTGTTCTTAAAGGTCTCCCCATTGATCGGAGTCAAGCGGTTTGGCAAGAACAAGAAGTTGGACCCGAGGTACGTGGGGCCGTTTCCGATTGTTGAGCGGATTGGGATATCAGCTTATAGGCTGGCGTTGCCCGCAAATTTCCCTGGCGTGCATGATGTCTTCCACGTTAGTTAGCTGCGGAAATGTGTGATGAATGGCAGGCAGGTTTTGGATTCTATGCCTCAGTTGGAGCCGAATCTTTCTTATGTGGAGGTGCCTGTTCGCATTCTGGATTCTCAGGTTCGTGCGTTGCGGAAGAAGTCTATTCCTATGGTTAAAGTTTTATGGAGGAATCAGGATGTAGAAAGCGTGACTTGGGAATTGGAGTCGGCTATGAGGGAGGCTCACCCTCATCTATTTCCATGATCTTGTGCCTGGTATGTTCTGTTTCATTTATATATATAGCCCTTTCCTGGCTCTTTCTCTCTCCTTCTTCATAGGAGTGTTGTGAGTAAAGTTTCGAGGCGAAACTTTCTTTTAGGGGGAGTGGCTGTAAAGCCCCCGATTTTTCTTTTTTTTGTTTGATCTTGGAATGGCGTTACGATGACGCATTTTTTTTCCGGCCCTTCGCCGTTGTGGAGCGTGGTCCTAGCTCTTTAGGTTCCTTGTGTAGCCTGGTTGTAGCCTGTTGGCGAGTTTCCCCAGCTAACCGGAGTCTGTTTTTGGTGACTCGGTTGGGCCTCTTAGGGAAGTGCTTGTGTTTTGGCTTCGGGAGGTGTTAGCCCGAGCGTGCGATCGTCGGATGTTGTTTTCGACCTCACCGTTGTTTTCGTAGCTTGGGTGTTTAGCTACGGTGCAAGTTTTGGTCGAAGTCCAGGATCGATCGTTTTCGTGTCGTTTTGACGATTGTTTTTGTTAGCTGTAATGTTTGATGTGCTGTGCGTGCCTGATGTGGCCTAGCTTGTAGGCTGGTGCCTTGTATTTTTACTAAGGAGTTAGCAGGTTTCTTTTTTTGTGTAAGTTTGGGTGACACGGCCTGGGTCACGGGTGTGACCAAGGGCGTGTCGTGCTCGGGTAGAGCTCTTTTTTGTGGTCGACGATTTCTAGTCGACGAGTGTTTTTGGTAGGAATACGGCCTGTGACACGGGCGTGTCACAGGGCGTGTCCCCCTTCGGTTCGTCGAGATGCGCTCGTTGGTCGTGAGGCGGTGTTTTAGTGAGAACACGGCCGTATCACGGGCGTGTCGTATAGGACACGGGCGTGACACGGGGCGTGTCTCTCTGTTCGACGATCGGCGCTCCACGATCGTCGAGCGGTGTTTGAGTTGGTACACGGCCTGTGACACGGGCGTGTCACCTGTTTCGTCGAGCGGAGATCGACGTTCGTCGAGTGGGTAGGTGTGAGAGTACACGCCCCGTGTCACGGGCGTGTCGGGCCGTGTCACGGGCGTGTCTGGAGCGTGTCCCGTGTTTCGTCGAGTGGAGATTGACGTTCGTCGAGTAAGTACACGCCCCGTGACATGGGCGTGTCTTGGGCGTGTTCCGTACTTTTTCTCCTGAGAGCATCTTTTGTTGCCGTGAACCGTTTTTCCTCCTCATTTTCATCGTTCCCGAGTCTGGAGAGCTTCCAGCGGAAGGGTTTTGAGAGGAGGCGGTGGTTTTCTTTTGGCCGGTGTTTGCGGGAGGAAGCTCATTTTTCTCGTGCGATAGCGGATTTTGGCTAGCTCTCGTCTAGATCTTCCCTTCCATGTAAGTTTTTCTTGATTTAGGGTTGATTCTAGGAGTTAGGAATTATCTGATTTCTTTTCTTTTCCTTCCATTTTCAGCTTTGGTCTTCTAGGTGGCCGATCTTGCCGCCGGAGCCAAGCTGTGGTGTAGCTGTTGTTTTTTCCGGGAGGTAGAGGCAAGTGGCTCCCTTGCCCTTGCCAAATTATTTCTAACTCATGCTCTGTTTCTCATTTCTTGTGCAATAGCTCTGTTCTCTTTGTTTTCCTCCCTAGAGCAGCAGGTTGAGTTGTTACATCAAGCTTTAAATCAAGTGGCTGATTTTTTATTTTTCTAGAATTTAAATCAAGGTTCTCTCTTTTGTCTGAGGTTTGGTGTCCAGTGGGTAGCTAGAGTTAGGGTGAGGTTGCGGTTAGTTGCAGTTTATGTTTAGTTGCGGTAGCCCCGAGTAGTTAGGATGGAACAGAGGGTTGGGATTAACTTTCCAACTCTCTGTTTTCGTGCGTTGAGAGAGTTTAGACTGCGGTTTTAACTAAATCTTACGTTTACCCTAAGTGGAAAGCGCTGATAGCGTCGAGTGGGCCGAGTTCACTCAACGTCGTCACCCAGCATAGGATTTGCGGCTAAGTATTTTGGGTGTTAAGTGAGTGGAGCTTACTCAACGCTGTGTCGAGTGGGCTCGACTTTCTGTTTTGGGTTCGTGTGTTTCCTTAGGATTGTTAGTGTGACTTTTCCCTTTCTCTAGGGGGTGGTATTGGGTGTTCGGCTAGTTTTTCTTGCCGACTCTTGGGTTGTGGCAGGTGGTGGAGTTTTGGTGGCCTCTGGAGGGGTGAATTTTGATGTGGAGAGCTGTGGCCACCGCCTTTTGCCCCGGTTTGGGTTGGTGTGTGTGGGACCCTAAAGCTGCCACTGTTTGACCCCTTAGCCCTTTTGGATCTGATTTTGGTTATGTATTCAGATCCATGTTTTGACCACTGCCACTTACCCACGTGTTAGGACTGTTAGTACCTTTCCTGTTTATGTTTCCTTTTTTTCCTTTGGCATATATGTATATGTCTTGTTGCTGTTGCAGACTCTTTTGTAGGACATATTACTTTTATTGCTCGCACTTGGTGTGCTTTACTGTGCTTTAGACAGTGTTCTTTTCTTACTGTCATGCCCTTTCTTTTGCTTATAGTAGTTTGTTTCCGGGTTGGTAAACCCTTCTTATTTGCTCATAAATCTAATGCTCTATTTACTTTTTGATTATTTCCTTGCTGAGGTGTTCTTTTCTTGAATGCCTCAGGTCCAGGTTGTAGCCGGTTCAGCGGCTAGTTCTTTTGGAGGGGCTTGTTGGTGGCCTCTTGGGTAGCGGAGATAGCTGATCCCCGATTTTGTGAGGTAGTTCTTTACCTTTCTGTATAGACATACATACTCACCAGTGGGTTCGTGTCAGGTTGTTGACGCCCACTGGTGGCTTCTTGTGGTGCTGGGTATGAACTTAAACTGCTATTTTTGCCTATTTGTGGTTGTTTACTTTCTTCTGGGAAGGATTTATGCTAGGTTGCATGTTAGATATTTTAAACCCTAAAAACATTATTATATGTACCTCATGCATAACATATTTATAAAATAAAGACACTATATTTCCTTAGCGTAAAAAGACTATCTTTCATATATATTATATTCACTTTAGAGTCGTGCATACCATGAGTCGTCCCTCGGGGACACTTATGCTCGTTTATGGTGTCAACTTAATTGAACCAAAGTATTTTCTACTGCGTATAAATATACTTTTAATTGTGGACTAGCTGATCCACCATGCCGAGGGATACGACCATTCAACATAACTGATTTTCTTTCATATTTAATCAACGATTTTCCTTTAAATCTAAGGTCTGGAGTTTTGCCTGAGCGTGTGCAGTTATCCCCTGCACGACGTGACATCACGACATGTGTTTTCTCTTGCTCTGATACGATTTCATCGTTGAGAAAATGCGGGTTGTGACAGTTGGTATCAGAGGGAGGTTTCTTGACAAATGTTCGGGCAACCTTTCCCCTGTTTGCATTAGTGGTTAGCGTCATACCATACATACACCGATGTGTCATCAGCACGTCTTGGCTAAAGCACGAACACTACACTCATGATCATAAAGAAGTATACGGGGCATATTATGTAGTATGGGATGCATAATATATGTTTGTATATGGATCCACCATAGGAGGCAACATGTGAGGGTTATGTAGTATAAGATGCATAACCTCACCACATGAATGCGGCTAGCACATTTTTTTTTCGTTGCATGGGAATGTTATGTAGTATGGGATGCATAACATTTTCATGTGTACGCCGCCCATGGCATGCAGTAAGGCCTTTTTAGAATGCATAGCACATCATGCATAGCATAACATTTCATAAGCACAACGTGCCAAGCTAAAGATTTGCAAGATGACATATGTACACACATGGTTTTGAGTAAAAAAGAATACAAATACATGCATTCATGGTTTAGGCACATGAGTTAGTTTGATGGTGGTGAACCATCTTAGGTTAAGAATAACATCATCATGGTAAAAACAACTCCCAGAGCAAGTTTTGCAGTTGAAGTTCATATTTAAGTGTGTTTGTCTGTACCAGGTAGTTTTGTTCTAGCGGTTGGGCTAGGTTTTGTCTAAAGCTTGTGCGATTATAGGATGGCGAGACGTCCTGCAACGAGATCGACCCCCCAATCCGAGGGTGAGACATCAGGAGCGCAGAGCGAGGCGTTGGTAGAAAACCTGCGGCAGAGTAATGAGGCCTTATCGAGGCAGGTAGTGGCTATGCAGGCTCAGATTCAGTCCCTTGTAGCAGTGGTGGCGGGACAGACTCCGAGAGTTCCGGACCCCGCTGAGGGGGTAGCTATTCCTGCCCCTCATGCTCCTCCCGTGCCTTTGGTTATGGTGCCCCCGGAGATGTCGTTCATATCCCAGTTTCAGCGGCTTAGGCCCCCTACTTATGATGGGCAAGTAGATTTCATGATTTTGGATGACTGGCTGATCACCATTGAGGAGATGTTCTCTTACTCAGGGATTACGGACGATCAGAGAGTGATGCTCGCTGCCTACCAGCTCAAGGGCTTAGCAAAGAATTGGTGGCTGAGGGAGAAAGAGAGCATGGTGGCAGGGTGCTCTTGGGAGTCATTTAAGGTGATGCTGCTGAGTAAGTTCCTGCCTTCAGTCGAGAGGGACCAGATGATGAATGAATTTGTCCATTTGAAGCAGAGGAAACTCACGGTTAGTGAGTATGAGATTGAGTTTAGTAAGTTGAGTCGGTTTGCTCCTGGTCTGGTGAGTGTTGAAGCAGATCGAGTTAAGCGATTTCTGGGTGGACTAAGAAGCGACATTCAGCAGTTAGCGAATTCCTACGGAGCAGTCAGTTATGCCAGCGTGGTCGAAGCTGCCTTGAGAGTTGAGGCCATTGAGAATGCCAAGAATAGAGGCCAGCAGTTGAGGAAGGATAAGCGGAAGTCCGGTGGAGGGAAGAGCCCTCAGGAACCTGATGCTGTCTCGAGAAATAAGAACAAAGAGGTTTGTAGTTTCTGTGGCCGGCCAGGCCACCCCTTTGAGAAGTGTTTCAAAAGGTTTGGAGCGTAGAAGAAGGAACAGGTGCACGCTATTCAGGGTGCTCCCAGAGGAGACTTGGTATGTTCCTTGTGTGGAAGGAAGGGGCATGAGGCTCCCCGTTGCTGGTTAAAAGATAAGGTCTGTTTTCAGTGCGGCCAGAAGGGTCACCTCAAGACAAAGTGCCCACAGTTCCAGCTTGTCCTGCAGCCAGTTCCCCTCCAGGCTTTGCCATCGCCTCAGCAAATGGATAGAGGAAAGGGGAAGTTGAATGTGCTTTCGGCAGACGAAGCGCAGACTTCGACCCAGGTTATCTCAGGTTCGACTCCTCCCCAGTAGTTTCGTTATGTTCCCTTTTTGGTTGTAGTTTTCATTTTAGCGTTTGTTTCCTTAGATGCGTGCGCTATTTGTAGGATGATTTAAGGTAAAGAACCGCTGGGCGCGTGTTCTCTTCGATTCAGGAGCTACCCACTCGTTTGTGGCTAGAGCCTTCGTGGAGCGGTTCAGTTTGGGCCTAGATCGTGTTGGTGGTACCTTTTGCGTTAAGTTCTCCTCCGGTGACTCTGTGGTTACGGACCTGGGTGTCCGTGATTGTCCGATTTTGTTGGGGGATTTTATAGCCAAGGCAGATCTGAAGGTGATTGACCTGGAGGACTTCGATGTTATCTTGGGCATGGACTGGTTGTCAAGGTACGATGCTGTTATCCAGTGCAAGGGTAAGCGCTTGGACTTCGTCAAAGACAACGATCAACCAGGGAGCATTTATGGGTATTCTCTCCAGGAGTCTCCAGTCATTTCTGCGGTGCGTGCTCGAAAGTTGCTTGATTCTGGCTGTTTTGCCTGTGTGGTCTCTCTGGTAGGGACAGTTGTTAGAGTGCCGCGTGTTGAATTCTGTGAAGTGAAAGTGGGTGAATGGATGGCTTGGGAAACCTATCCGCGCGGACTACGCGGACTGGGTTGGCGGACTACTAGGTCGGCAGGGATGTTGCAGGCGGTTTGCTCTGTGGCGGCCTGGGCGGTCTGTTCTCGCGGACTACGCGGACAACAGCGACGGTCTGACAGGCCAGTGTATGCTCAGCAGGCGGTTGACTCCCAGGAAGTAACCGGGCGGATAGCAATGTTATCCGCGGAGTCCGGCTTGAAGCGGACTGAATAACTGGAGCTCGGCAGACCGGTTTGGCAGTTGCCTTGGTCTTGCTCTAGTGAAGTGGCAAGTGGAAGCCGCGGAGATCGCCGGTCAGCGCGGACAGAAATTGGAGGTCGCCCGGTATGGCGGGCTAGATCCAGTGTCCGCCAGTAAGTGCGGACTGGCCCTTGTGGCCAGCGGACTGGACTTGGTGTGATCTGAACCAAGTCCAGGATGGCTCAGTCCGGGGAGATCGCGCAGTGGAGCGCGGGCTGGTTTCTCAGTCCGCCAAGCGTAGTAGAAGTGCTGTTGCCTTGTTTGCTAGCTTGGGGAAATGCGGACTGGAGAATTGCTTGTGCAGGAGCGTGCGGACTGGAGCCGGAGTCCGCTGAGTCCGATTTAGCCTTGTGATGAGGTTATGGACTCAGGAGTTGCAGACTGGAGTCTGCTGTTAGCGGACTGGATTGGCGTGTCCGCTAAGTCCGGAGGTGCCTTGGCAATGAGGCAATGGACTTGGGATATGCGGACGGTAGCCGAGTGTCCGCTGAGTCCGGCAGGTGCCATGATGGCGAGGCTGCGGGCTCGGGTTTTGCGGGCTGATGCCTTGTCCGCAGAATGGCGGACACGGCTGTTGTGGAGTCCGGCTGTGGTGGTCCTAGCTTGGCCTCTGGCGGCAAGGCGGGCTGGATATTGGAGTCCGGCCTTGGAGAAGCTGGGGCGGACTGGCTATCTGCACAGGAGCGGCGAACTGGATGTGTGTCCGCGGGCTGGCGGACACACTTGTTCTAGCTGCGGGTTGTGGCGGTGATCCTATCGGCTAGGGCGGTGACCATACTCATCGTCGTGCCTATAAATAGGACCCATGTCACATCAGGAACATGGAACCTAGACCGAAGTAAGTGAACAGTAATTGAGCTCGCGTTAGTTGCTGCGGTCTGGACCTTGGTGTTCGCGCGGATTGAGAGTTGACCCGGTTGTTCTGTGCAGGTTGTGCGGATAGCGCTAGAAAGCCAGGACTTGGCTCTGATTGCAGTCAGGGACAGTGCAGACTCTGCGGTTAAGCAACAGGCGGTAAACAGCAGGTCGCGGATAGCGACCAGGCGGTCTTCTCTTTGGCGACTTGGTTCGGGGTTCAGGAAGTCGCCTGCTTCAGGCGGACTGTTCCATTCGGTGACGCAGCTTGTGTGGTCTGGCGGCGTCCAGATCGGCGGTGAAGAGCTAAGCATTGGAATAAGGGTGAGTCCGCGCGGCTTGGGTTGCGGTCTGGCGACCTGGCGGACTGAGCGGACTCCACAGCAGTAGGTCGGCGACTTGTTGATTGAGTCCGCGCGGCTTCTTTTTGTTCTTGTTTTTGTAACTGTCTCTGCTCTCCCGGTGTTGGGTTTTGGTGAAGCATGTCTCGCCATGTATGTCTCGCCTTGTAAAGAAGTTTGCTCTTGATCAATAAAGAAGCTTGTGCTGCATGTGTTGCTGGTTGTTACTGCTTTGTTGAGATAACCCCTGCTAACTCCACGATCCGGGAAAACTTTCAACATTATAAGTAGGCGTATTCTCCTTCGGTTTGTTGAGTTTTCAACAGGGTATCCAAGGGGGCGTCTGCGGTTTGTTGAATTTTAACATGGTATCAGAGCGAGGTTGTTGGAGTGGTCAAGCAGTGCTCAACAGAAGTAGTTGCTCGTCTGTAGAGGAAACCAGTGGTAGAACCATGGTAGTGGAGGATGCAAGTTGTCTTGGAATTGATCTCCTTACAGAGACGAACTGTGAACGGTGGAAGTCCTGTATGAAGAGCTTTCTTCTTGGCGAGGACCTTTGGGAGGTTGTATGCGGAGCAGGAAGACAAGAGGATACTGCTGGCAATACTGAGGCGATGAGAGCTTGGAAGGAGGCAAATGCGAAAGCGGAGTCTATTCTCAAGCAGGTGATCCCATCGGAGCTCTTGGACTACATCAGTGGATGTCGGTCAGCTGCGGAGGTCTGGACTTCCCTTGATGGGTTGTTCAGGAAGGAGGTGAAGGTTGCTGCTGAAGATGGTCCCTCTACTTCATATCAGGAAGAAAGGAGTGTTTCTCCTAGGCGTGATAGGAAGAGTAAGGAAGGACCAAGGTGCTATAAATGCAAGCAGCAAGGTCATCTTCGGAAGGAGTGCAAGGTTGTCTTGCTCTCGGCGAACGTAGCTCAGGTAGGGAGGAAGGAGAAGAACGTAGTTGGGATTTCAACTAGTTCTGGAGTTGATCGGAGGAATGCCAGTGATAGTGCAGCTATCTGGTATGAAAGACTGGGGCATGTAGGGATGGACAAGCTGAAAGCAATGGCGGAAAGAAGACTCGTAAGAGGCTTGCCTAGATTGTCATCCTATGGCGATGGTCGGGGGTGTGCGGGATGTCAGGAAAGTGGAGCCTATCGCTTCATGGTTGACAAAGCACAATCCAGATGTAATGCACCATTGGCGGTTGTCCATTGTGCTCTGGTGGGACCGACCGTCATGGCCAGTCATGGAGGCAGCAGGTTCATGCTGATATTGGTTGATGACTATTCTGGGTATACTTGGGTATACTTTATGAAGAAGAAGTCCAACATGGTACACTTGTTTGTGGAGTTCAAGAAGCTTGTGGAAGGCCAGCTTGGCCGGAGGATCAAGGTGTTGAGGACAAGTATCGGTGGTGAGTTTGGCTCAACCGAGTTCTCACGCTTTTGCAGGAAGCAAGGGATCCGGATGGAGCTTTCTTGTGGACATACTTCACAACAGGGTAGTATTGCAGCTCGGATGATCCGTTGGTTAACGGAGACCTGCAAGTGTTGGCTTTAGAGTAAAGGCGTTCCGAAGGCTCTTTGGGCAGAGGGAATAGCCTGTGCTGCTCATGTCATCAACCGGATGCCTCTTAGTCCGATCATAATGAAGACTCCTTATGAGCTGATGTTCGGAGTGAAGCCCTCAGTGAAGCACCTTCGGGTGTTTGGATCTACCTGCTATATACACTCTCCGGGTGCTCTCAAGACAAAGCTAGTCTTTGTTGGGTATGATGAGCAGAGAAGAAGATGGAGGTGTATGGATCCTGCGACGAAGAAACTCATAGTGTCGAGAGACATTGTTTTTGATGAGTTGACGCCGTATTGGGGTAGCTCTTATGTGGAGCTAGAGATAAGCAGGTCAGATGGTGGGCTGAAGGAGGCTGCTGCTAAGGAAGTGGAGTTGCCTGAGTCACCAGGTGCTCCAGGTTGTTCTAGCTCCGGGGCAAAGGCGTCAGAGTTGGGAAGAAGGGGGAGCGATGCTCCAGGACCTTCTGGCTCGAAGGCGGAGGCTTCCGGTTCAGGAAGCAAGGGGAGCGATGTTCCAGGCAGTTCTTGTTCAAGAGGGGAGTCTTCTGGTTCAGGTAGCAGGGGGAGCGTTGCTCCAGATGCTTTTGGTTCCAGTAAGGAGGCGTCTTGTTCAGGGAGCAAAGGAAGCATTGTTCCGGGTTTGCCCGGGAACGGAGCTGGTTCAATAGCAGCGGAGGTGGTTAGCCATGATCAGGTTCTTCGGAGATCGAAGAGGATCAGTAAGCCACCAGCTCGATATTGTGAGGGGAACACGGCGGACTTGGTCCCGTGTTTCCTTGTTAGCCCTCAGGTCGAGCAAGGTTCTTCTGGCTGTGATGACCCCACTAGAATCAAGGAGGTGGTTGACACCAAGTCTGAAGAGGTGACTTCTCTCAGAGGCAACGAGGCTTGGACTTCAGTGTCCAAGGAAGTTGGTGATACTCCTGTGATGCAAGAGTGGAGGTTGAAGCTGAAGAAGGCAGAGGGAAGCATGACTCCTTTTTGGAGATGCTGGAGGGCTCCCTCATGGTCCATGATATGCGGGGCGAGGACTATGTCTTTGACATCTCTTCGTAGATGCTATCGAAAGGACCAGGTGCAAGGTTACGGGAGCTGCTGGAGTTATTCACCACTTCTCACTTCAAGGGGGAGTGTTGAATTCTGTGAAGTGAAAGTGGGTGAATGGATGGCTTGGGAAACCTATCCGCACGGACTACGCGGACTGGGTTGGCGGACTGCTAGGTCGGCAGGGATGTTGCAGGCGGTTTGCTCTGTGGCGGCCTGATGAGTACGATTATGATAGGCTTTTTACTATCATAATTGTAATCATGTCTACCATTTCCTGCCCCTTTTGGTGTTGATTTCATGATAATATCAAAGAAATTGTCGTATCATAGATAGAAGAGCGTATTTAGAAGTCCTTGTCAGTTCTTATAATAAACCATTTACTGAGTCTATCATTTTTCTATTGCAGGTAATGCCAACCAATGGACCTAAAAGTTTCGGAGCAAACAGAGGAGTTCACGGAGTCTACATGGCTGATGACAGGACAAAAATTTGGTGCACACGGCCAGACACACAGCCGTGTGTCCACCCGTGTCCTATGCACCTGGAGCTGAAGAATTTGGCGCAGACGCTGGAACCCACACGGTATGGCACACGCCCGTGTGCATACCCGTGTCATCTTTGCACACGGCTGCCGACCAACCCGTGTCTGGGGAACACGGCCGACCACACGGCCGTGTCCATACCCGTGTCATCTGACACGGCCCACGACCAGACACGCCTTCTCGTGGGGAACCGCCCAGGAACCGCTTAGGAACCGTCCACACGGCCTGCCACACGGCCGTGTGCGACCCCGTGTCCGACCTGTTTGCAAGGGAACTATAAATTTCCTGTAGAAAAATTTATTTAGGACTTTTGGATCATTTCTGGATTGGAGAACTGCTGGAGGCCGAAGGGGAGCATTCAAGACAAGGAGGATTGAAGGGTATTCTTATGTATTTTTTTTATTTAATCATTAACCCTTTGAATCCTTCTTTTCTCTTGATGATCCATCTTCAATTTATGTTTTAATTTGCATGAATTTTTCTTTGAACATTTTAGTAATCATGTATCAACGTGTTTATGTTATATTTGTAATATTTTATTTGTGTTTATGCAATCAAACAAAGAGTTTAATCATCCCTTCTGAATTACTTATTTGTTTTACACAATTTGCAATTGGCTAGATTGAGAAATTGGTTATTTGCAATGCTTTTGGGTATGTTCATATTGTGATGAGAATTCCCTTTGTAATTCAAACTTTATGATTGAGAGATATTTTGTTTGGAAAATTAGAACACGAATAAAAGGATTCATGTTAATTTAGAGATAGAATTCATGAATTTATGTAGTAATAAAGGTAATTTGTTTAATGCGAACTTGAGTGTTGTGAATTATTCGAGAGAAAATTTACTAACTTAGGTTTAGATTTGGAATTGCTCGAGAGAGAATTTTGATGAAAAATTAACCTTTACATTGCACAAATGTAACACTCTTTTCATGTCATGATCGCTTAGAATTGAATTGATAAATGGATTTGTTCATGTAATTATTTAAAAGCTTCATGTTGTTATCATTTTTATTTCTCCAATACTGAATCATCCAATTGGTCATAGTTAGGTTAATGTAGTTTAAATATCACTTTTGTTTAGAGGTATGAAAATAAAGGGAGGGTGAGTACGAATAGTTGAAACGACCCTGTGGAATACGACACGAGATGTAGATTTCTCATATATTACGATTGATAGGTGCGCTTGCCTGAATGCTAATTCAATCTAGTTAAGTCCATCTACATAATTGTATTAGAATGTAGAATGAAATCACATTGAATTATTACTTGTTAGCAAGAAAAATCATCAAGTTTTTGGCGCCGTTGCCGGGGAACGAACCCGGGTCACCCGCGTGACAGGCGGGAATACTCACCACTATACTACAATTAATTCTAATCCGCTTATCATAATACGCAAGTTGTTATACCCCCCTTTTACAAATTTTTGTTTGACCTTTTAAGCTCTCATTTTTCTTTCATTTGGGATTATAAACATTTAATTCACCTTCGCACACTGATTAAAATGAATTGATGTAGACTCATAGAGTATTCAACTTTGTTGATTTCGTAATTAAGCATAGAAATTTTTTTAGCTTAATTTTCTCTATATAATTTAATTTTAAGATTACTCCTCTATATTAGTAACTATCCAACACTCTATTTTAGAAAATATATTTATCTATAATAAAGTGAGTCGATGAGTGTAACATTTTTTATAATTTGGTATTAGGATTTTAAAATTAAAAATTACTCCCTATTGATGTATAGGACTCACCCTCTAGCATTCCTCAAAACATTACATAAGTTAATTAGTAAGGCGACGCCACCATAAGGGCGGAAATGACTTAGGCCTCCTATTGGATAGCTTGAGCCTTGTTATCCCAACACCTTTAACATGATACCCTTGCACACCCCATTTGAACCTAATCCCCATCCTTTTGATGCTCTACTATTAAAATTCACCAAGGCCAAATCCCTACCTATTAGCACACCTATCATTGATGCCTGCTTGGAATGATTTGTTCATTGTGATATGTGGCCTGAGTGCGTGTATCCTTGCACCCACTTGGAATGATCCCTACTTTGAACCCAAAAAAAAGATATAGTGATATGTGGCCTGAGTGCGTGTATACTTGCACCCACTTGGAATGATCCCTACTATGGTCCCTTGGTTAAAAAAAATGTATATAAAAATAGAGTGCCCTTCAAAATGTGGGAAATATACAAATTGCAAAGTCTGGGGGTGTTTACATAAAATTGAAATATGTTAAGGTATTTTCAAACATAAGGCTCAATCAAGATTTAGGTGTGAAAAATTCATCAAAATTATCCTTGATTACCTCACCTTTAATCTTCTATCCTAAGCCAAAAAGGCTACACCAAAATTCAAGTCCTAAGGATCCAACCTTACTAATTCTAAATTATGCTGTGATGAGGGTGTAAAAAGGGTAAGTTCATGATTATCAGTACGAGTACTTATAAGCTTTGAAACACTAATACGTATCTTATAGAGATTGTTATTTTCTCCTCATATTTGTTAAAGATGACTATACTTTTATTTCTAAAAGCGAGTGAGAGATAGTTAAAATGATATACTAGAGGAATTTTAAGATAAATATATATTTAGAAAAGTCTGCTAAATTATTTCCTATGCGATTACATCACCAAAGTTCTCTTAAATTCATAGCAACCAGTGTGTGGAGGCAAAATTATTTAATGGTAACCCAGGTGTTTGAATTAGTTTGCTTAGTGACAAGCAAACATCTAAGTCTGGGGGTATTTGATGAGTACGATTATGATAGGCTTTTTACTATCATAATTGTAATCATGTCTACCATTTCCTGCCCCTTTTGGTGTTGATTTCATGATAATATCAAAGAAATTGTCGTATCATAGATAGAAGAGCGTATTTAGAAGTCCTTGTCAGTTTTTATAATAAACCATTTACTGAGTCTATCATTTTTCTATTGCAGGTAATGCCAACCAATGGACCTAAAAGTTTCGGAGCAAACAGAGGAGTTCACGGAGTCTACATGGCTGATGACAGGACAAAAATTTGGTGCACACGGCCAGACACACGGCCGTGTGTCCACCCGTGTCCTATGCACCTGGAGCTAAAGAATTTGGCGCAGACGCTGGAACCCACACGGTATGGCACACGCCCGTGTGCATACCCGTGTCATCTTTGCACATGGCTGCCGACCAACCTGTGTCTGGGGAACACGGCCGACCACACGGCCGTGTCCATACCCGTGTCATCTGACACGGCCCACGACCAGACACGCCTTCTCATGGGGAACCGCCCAGGAACCGCTTAGGAACCGTCCACACGGCCTGCCACACGGCCGTGTGCGACCCCGTGTCCGACCTGTTTGTAAGGGAACTATAAATTTCCTGTAGAAAAATTTATTTAGGACTTTTGGATCATTTCTGGATTGGAGAACTGCTGGAGGCCGAAGGGGAGCATTCAAGACAAGGAGGATTGAAGGGTATTCTTATGTATTTTTTTATTTAATCATTAACCCTTTGAATCCTTCTTTTCTCTTGATGATCCATCTTCAATTTATGT
The DNA here is from genome assembly GCA_039583875.1 of Platanthera guangdongensis. NCBI lineage: Eukaryota > Viridiplantae > Streptophyta > Magnoliopsida > Asparagales > Orchidaceae > Platanthera > Platanthera guangdongensis. The sequence goes on from CM077157.1 coordinate 100,010,077, forward strand.
TTTAATTTGCATGAATTTTTCTTTGAACATTTTAGTAATCATGTATCAACGTGTTTATGTTATATTTGTAATATTTTATTTGTGTTTATGCAATCAAACAAAGAGTTTAATCATCCCTTCTGAATTACTTATTTGTTTTACACAATTTGCAATTGGCTAGATTGAGAAATTGGTTATTTGCAATGCTTTTGGGTATGTTCATATTGTGATGAGAATTCCCTTTGTAATTCGAACTTTATGATCGAGAGATATTTTGTTTGGAAAATTAGAACACGAATAAAAGGATTCATGTTAATTTAGAGATAGAATTCATGAATTTATGTAGTAATAAAGGTAATTTGTTTAATGCGAACTTGAGTGTTGTGAATTGTTCGAGAGAAAATTTACTAACTTAGGTTTAGATTTGGAATTGCTCGAGAGAGAATTTTGATGAAAAATTAACCTTTACATTGCACAAATGTAACACTCTTTTCATGTCATGATCGCTTAGAATTGAATTGATAAATGGATTTGTTCATGTAATTATTTAAAAGCTTCATGTTGTTATCATTTTTATTTCTCCAATACTGAATCATCCAATTGGTCATAGTTAGGTTAATGTAGTTTAAATATCACTTTTGTTTAGAGGTATGAAAATAAAGGGAGGGTGAGTACGAATAGTTGAAACGACCCTGTGGAATACGACACGAGATGTAGATTTCTCATATATTACGATTGATAGGTGCGCTTGCCTGAATGCTAATTCAATCTAGTTAAGTCCATCTACATAATTGTATTAGAATGTAGAATGAAATCACATTGAATTATTACTTGTTAGCAAGAAAAATCATCACGGCCTGGGCGGTCTGTTCACGCGGACTACGCGGACAGCAGCGGCGGTCTGACAGGCCAGTGTATGCTCAGCAGGCGGTTGACTCCCAGGAAGTAACCGGGCGGATAGCAATGTTATCCGCGGAGTCCGGCTTGAAGCGGACTGAAGAACTGGAGCTCGGCAGACCGGTTTGGCAGTTGCCTTGGTCTTGCTCTAGTGAAGCAGCAAGTGGAAGCCGCGGAGACCGCCGGTCAGCGCGGACAGAAACTGGAGGTCGCCCGGTATGGCGGGCTAGATCCAGTGTCCGCCAGTAAGTGCGGACTGGCCCTTGTGGCCAGCGGACTGGACTTGGTGTGATCTGAACCAAGTCCAGGATGGCTCAGTCCGGGGAGATCGCGCAGTGGAGCGCGGGCTGGTTTCTCAGTCTGCCAAGCGTAGTAGAAGTGCTGTTGCCTTGTTTGCTAGCTTGGGGAAATGCGGACTGGAGAATTGCTTGTGCAGGAGCGTGCGGACTGGAGCTGGAGTCCGCTGAGTCCGGTTTAGCCTTATGATGAGGTTATGGACTCAGGAGTTGCGGACTGGAGTCTGCTATTAGCGGACTGGATTGGCGTGTCCGCTAAGTCCGGAGGTGCCTTGGCAATGAGGCAATGGACTTGGGATATGCGGACGGTAGCCGGGTGTCCGCTGAGTCCGGCAGGTGCCATGATGGCGAGGCTGCGGGCTCGGGTTTTGCGGGCTGATGCCTTGTCCGCAGAATGACGGACACGGCTGTTGTGGAGTCCGGCTATGATGGTCCTGGCTTGGCCTCTGGCGGCAAGGCGGGCTGGATATTGGAGTCCGGCCTTGGAGAAGCTGGGGCGGACTGGCTATCTGCACAGGAGCGGCGAACTGGATGTGTGTCCGCGGGATGGCGGACACACTTGTTCTAGCTGCGGGTTGTGGCGTTGATCCTATCGGCTAGGGCGGTGACCATACTCATCGTCGTGCCTATAAATAGGACCCATGTCACATTAGGAACATGGAACCTAGACCGAAGTAAGTGAACAGTAATTGAGCTCGCGTTAGTTGCTGCGGTCTGGACCTTGGTGTCCGTGCGGATTGAGAGTTGACCCGGTTGTGCTGTGCAGGTTGTGCAGATAGCGCTGGAAAGCCAGGACTTGGCTCTGATTGCGGTCAGGGACAGTGCGGACTCTGCGGTTAAGCAACAGGCGGTAAACAGCAGGTCGCGGATAGCGACCAGGCGGTCTTCTCTTTGGCGACTTAGTTCGGGGTTCAGGAAGTCGGCTGCTTCAGGCGGACTGTTCCATTCGGTGACGCAGCTTGTGCGGTCTGGCGGCGTCCAGATCGGCGGTGAAGAGCTAAGCATTGGAATAAGGGTGAGTCCGTGCGGCTTGGGTTGCGGTCTGGCGACCTGGCGGACTGAGCGGACTCCACAGCAGTAGGTCGGCGGCTTGTTGATTGAGTCCGCGCGGCTTGTTTTTGTTCTTGTTTTTATAACTGTCTCTGCTCTCCCGGTGTTGGGTTTTGGTGAAGCATGTCTCGCCATGTATGTCTCGCCTTGTAAAGAAGTTTGCTCTTGATCAATAAAGAAGCTTGTACTGCATGTGTTGCTGGTTGTTACTGTTTTGTTGAGATAACCCCTGCTAACTCCACGATCCGAGAAAACTTTCAACATTATAAGTAGGCGTATTCTCCTTCAGTTTGTTGAGTTTTCAACAGGGTATCCAAGGGGGCGTCTGCGGTTTGTTGAATTTTAACACCGCGTTTGGAAGAGATTCCTGTGGTGTGTGACTTCTCTGATGTGTTTCCTGATGATCTTCCCGGTCTTCCACCCGATCGAGATGTCGAGTTTGTTATAGATTTGGAGCCAGGCACGCGTCCTATTGCAAAGGCGCCGTATCGGATGGCCCCGCAAGAGCTGGAAGAGTTGCGAATTCAGCTGGATGAGATGCTGGCAAAAGGTTTCATAAGGCCGAGTTCTTCTCCTTGGGGTGCACCAGTGCTGTACGTTAAAAATAAAGATGGGTCGATGAGGCTATGCATCGACTATAGATAGCTGAACAAGGTTACTATTAAGAACAGGTACCCTTTGCCTCAGATTGACGATCTGTTTGACCAACTGCGTGGTAGTGCCGTGTTTTCCAAGATAGATCTTCGTTCGGGCTATCACCAGTTGAGGATTTGGGAGTCAGATGTTCCGCGGACGGCGTTCCGCTCTCGTCATGGGCATTTCGAGTTTTTGGTTATGTCATTTGGTTTGACTAATGCGCCCTCAGCTTTTATGGATCTAATGAACAGAGTTTTCAAGGACTTTCTAGATAAGTTTGTGATTGTCTTTATAGACGATGTTTTGGTGTATTCTAAAGATGTGGAGGAGCATGATCGGCATTTGCGACTGGTCTTGGCGACTCTGAGAGACCATAAGCTATACGCCAAGATGAGCAAATGCGAATTTTGGTTGCCTCAAATTTCTTTTCTCGACCACGTGGTTAATAAGGAGGGAATATCGGTGGACCCAGAAAAGATCGCTGTTGTTATGGAGTGGGCGAGGACTGTTACTCCCAAAGAGATCAGAAGCTTCTTGGGCTTGGCTGGATATTATAGAAGATTTGTAGAGGGATTCTCTACCTTGTCTGCGCCGTTGACCAGGTTGACGTAGAAGAATGCAGCCTTCATATGGGATGGCAAGTGTGAGGAGGCTTTTGAGGAATTAAAAAGAAGGTTATGTTCAGCTCCAATTTTGTCCTTGCCTACTGAAGATAGTGAGTATGATATATATGTGGATGAGTCGCATGTCGGACTGGGCTGCGTATTGATGCATGGTGGGAAGGTGATTGCGTACGGGTCGAGGCAGCTAAAGACTCACGAGTGGAATTACCCTACGCATGACCTGGAGTTTCCTGCTGTGATCTATGCGTTGAAATTGTGGAGGCATTTGCTATATGGCGCGCAGTGTAAGATTTTCACGGATCATAAGAGTTTAAAGTATGTCTTCACCCAGAAAGAATTGAATCTGCGCCAGCGGTGATGGTTGGAGTATGTGGCCGACTATGATGTTGAAATCCAGTACCATCCAGGCAAAGCGAATGTGGTGGCCGATGCCCTGAGTCGGAAGTCAGGTAAGATTTTCAATCTCTCTGCCGAGCGTCTAGTGGAAGAGTTCCTTTTGATGGACATTTCTGTGGGAAGCTGCGATTCGCAGAGTAGCTTGGCAGTGGCAGAACCTTCGTGGATTGCGCTTACGAGACTGCATCAGAAGGATGATCCCGATCTTCTGCATTTGTATCTTCGAGCTGAAAAAGGTGAATTACCAGAATTCTCTATAGATGATGCGGGTACCTTGAAGTATCGTGGCAGGTTTTGCATTCCCGAAGTTGGAGATATTCGGGATATGGTGTGCAGAGAAGCCCACGGATCTAGTGTTGCTTATCATCCAGGGTCTACCAAGATGTATCATGATTTAAAGCAGATTGCCTGGTGGTGTGGGATGAAGAGGGACATAGCCAGATTTGTTTCTGAGTGTTACACTTGCAGGCGTGTGAAAGCCGACCATGGGAGGCCTGGTGGCAAGCTGACTCCCTTAGAGATTCTGATGTGGAAGTGAGAGAGTATCTCGATGGATTTCATTACAGGCTTACCGAGATCTCCTAAGGGGCATGATTCAGTTTGGGTGATCATAGACCGATTGACGAAGTGTGCTCACTTCGTACCATTTAAGATCGATTATCCAATGAGGAAGATAGCCGAGCTGTATTTGGATGAGGTTATCAGATTGCATGGTGTTCCCATGAGTATCATATCAGATCAAGACTCCAGATTTACGTCTCGTTTTTGGAAGAGCCTTCAGGAGGGGTTGGGTACAAATTTGAGATATTCCACGACTTATCATCCGCAGACCAATGGTCAGACGGAGCGAGTAAATCAGATTGTGGAAGATATGATCCGATGCTATATTCTGGACCATGGAGGAGCGCGGGATGAGCGCTTGCGGCTTATGGAATTTGCGTATAACAACAGTTATCAAGAAAGCTTGCAAATGGCTCCTTTTGAAGCTTTGTATGGGAGGCGCTGCAGGACTCCCTTGTTTTGGGCTGAGGTTGGCGAGAGACCTTTGTTGGGTCCAGAAGCACTCGAGGAGATGGAAACCACTGTGAAGCTTATACGGGAAAAGCTTCGGATAGCCCAGGAGAGATATGAGAAGAACGCCAATCGGCGTAGATCAGACTTGGAATTTATGGTGGGGGACTCAGTGTTCTTAAAGGTCTCCCCGTTGATCGGAGTCAAGCGGTTTGGCAAGAATAGGAAGTTGGACCCGAGGTATGTGGGGCCGTTTCCGATTGTTGAGTGGATTGGGATATCAGCTTATAGGCTGGCGTTGCCCGCAAATTTCCCTGGCGTGCATGATGTCTTCCACGTCAGTCAGCTGCGGAAATGTATGATGAATGGCAGACAGGTTTTGGATTCTGTGCCTTAGTTGGAGCCGAATCTTTCTTATGTGGAGGTGCCTGTCCGCATTCTGGATTCTCAGGTTCGTGCGTTGTGGAAGAAGTCTATTCCTATGGTTAAAGTTTATGGAGGAATCAGGATGCAGAAAGCGCGACTTGGGAATTGGAGTCGGCTATGAGGGAGGCTCACCCTCATCTATTTCCCTGATCTTGTGCCTGGTATGTTCTGTTTCATTTATATATATAGCCCTTTCCTGGCTCTTTCTCCCTCCTTCTTCATAGGAGTGTTGTGAGTAAAGTTTCGAGGCGAAACTTTCTTTTAGGGGGAGTGGCTGTAAAGCCCCCGGTTTTTCTTTGTTTTGTTTGATCTTGGATTGGAGTTACGATGATGCATTTTTTTCCGGCCCTTCGCCGTTGTAGAGCGTGGTCCTAGCTCTTTAGGTTCCTTGTGTAGCCTGGTTGTTGCCTGTTGGCGAGTTTCCCCAGCTAGCCGGAGTCTGTTTTTGGTGACTCGATTGGGCCTCTTAGGGAAATGCTTGTGTTTTGGCTTCGGGAGGTGTTAGCCCGAGCGTGCGATCGTCAGATGTTGTTTTCTACCTCACCATTGTTTTCGTAGCTTGGGTGTTTAGCTACGGTGCGAGTTTTGGTCGAAGTCCGGGATCGATCATTTTTGCGTCGTTTCGACGATTGTTTTTGTTAGCTGTAATGTTTGATGTGCTGTGCGTGCCTGATGTGGTCGAGCTTGTAGGCTGGTGCCTTGTCTTTTTGCTAAGGAGTTAGCAGGTTTCTTTTTTTTGTGTAAGTTTGGGTGACACGGCCTGGGTCACGGGCGTGACCAAGGGCGTGTTGTGCTCGGGTAGAGCTCTTTTTTCTGTGGTCGACGATTTCTGGTCGATGAGTGTTTTTGGTAGGAACACGGCCTGTGACATGGGTGTGTCACAGGGCGTGTCCCCCTTCGGTTCGTCGAGCTGCGCTCGATGGTCGTCAAGCGGTGTTTTAGTGAGAACACAGTTGTGTCACGAGCGTGTCGTATCGGACACGGGCGTGAGACGGGGCGTGTCTCTCTGTTCGACGATCGGCGCTCCACGATCGTCGAACAGTGTTTGAGTTGGTACACGGCCTGTGACACGGGCGTGTCACTGGGCGTGTCACCTGTTTCATCGAACGGAGATCGACGTTCGTCGAGTGGGTAGGTGTGAGAGTACACGCCCCGTGTCACGAGCGTGTCGGGCCGTGTCACGGGCGTGTCTGGGGCGTGTCCCGTGTTTCGTCGAGTGGAGATCGACATTCGTCGAGTAAGTACATGCCCCGTGACATGGGCGTGTCGGGCCGTGTCACGGGCGTGTCTTGGGCGTGTTCCGTAATTTTTCTCCTGAGAGCATCTTTTGTTGCCGTGAACCGTTTTTCCTCCTCATTTTCATCATTCCCGGGTCTGGAGAGCTTCCAGCGGAAGGGTTTTGAGAGGAGGCGGTGGTTTTCTTTTGGCCGGTGTTTGCAGGAGGAAGCTCGTTTTTCTCGTGCGATAGCAGATTTTGGCTTGCTCTCGTCTAGATCTTACCTTCCATGTAAGTTTTCTTGATTTAGGGTTGATTCTAGGAGTTGGGAATTATCTGATTTCTTTTCTTTTCCTTCCATTTTCAGCTTTGGTCTTCTAGGTGGCCGATCTTGCCGCCGGAGCCAAGCTGTGGTGTAGCTGTTGTTTTTTCCGGGAGGTAGAGGCAAGTGGCTCCCCTGCCCTTGCCAAATTATTTCTAACTCATGCTATGTTTTTCATTTCTTATGCAATAGCTCTGTTCTCTTTGTTTTCCTCCCTAGAGCAGCAGGTTGAGTTGTTACATCAAGCTTTAAATCAAGTGGCTGATTCTTTTTTTTTCTAGAATTTAAATCAAGGTTCTCTCTTTTGTCTGAGGTTTGGTGTCTAGTGGGTAGCTGATGAATTGTAAATATACGTATTTTTGTGCACATTAATTTAGTCGTTTTCATTTATTTTCGTCATTTTTACTTATTTTTGTTCAATAAAATACTCCTCTTCTTGAAAATTTACTACTAACTTGTTTTCTTTTATTTTGCAGAAAAATTTCAAAATCTGCCAAAATTGGGCAGTACACGCCCGTGTCATTTGGGTCACGCCCGTGACCAGGGCGTGACAGCTCAAATTCCATGAAGTTGCAAATTTCTGAAGTAAAAAGCTTGACACGCCTGGTGTCACGCCCGTGTCACCCGACACGGGACGTGACCCAAGCCCGTGTCCTCTCCACTCGACACTTTTCGCTCGACGATTGTCGAGTGTCGACACCAACCGACACGCCCAGAGTCACGCCCGTGACCTAGGGCGTGACCTTTCCGACAAGATGCTGCCGAAGACTTTTGACGCAACCCGCACTGGTTCTACCTCCCCGACACACCCCCTACACGCCCGTGACCTAGGGCGTGACATCCTCGAACTCAGCCCGAAGTCAACTTTCCTGTCCAATCGTCGGCCGCCTTCATGAATAGTACTGACACGCCCCCCTACACGCCCGTGCAGAGGGCATGTACTTAGAATTTTTTGCCTATAAATTGCCCATTTCTGTAAGGTCCAAGTGTTCAGATTTTTGGGCCATTTTAGTGTCTTTTTGTGGGCTGCATCCGTGATTTCCTTGCTATGTAAGGAGATTTCTTCCCCTTTTTCTTTCATGTTTGTTTTTGTTTTAGCTTTGTCTTTGTAATAGCTTGTAATAGTTTCCTTTAATCAATAAAAATATTATATTTTCTCTTCTTATTTGGCTTTGGAATGAACTCTTGTGCCCACTTTTCTTTCCCTTTTTATCCTTGGTTTCATCTTTGTTCCCCCTCTTATGAAAAGTGTGTGTGTGTATGAGTGTAACATGTTTAATATTCATGTTTTTAACTTGTCTTCATGATTAGGTATGATAAGTTTTCCTCTTTTTCACCATGTCCTTTTCTTAAGAGAATTATGATTTCATTCTTATGTATTTATAAAAGAGATTTAAAAAGTGATTTTGTTCTTTTTTTTACTTAGTTTTTTTCTTTTAGGATTGTAAAACCTCTTTTGTTCTTTTCATTTTCTCTTCACCTTTTTTATCACTTTTATGAAATCTTAAGAATGAAAAAGTTATAGTTTTAATTTTTGAGCACCTTTGATTTTGACTTTATTTTGGAAAACTTTTTGCTCATTCTCTTTTTATTTGTTCTTTTTATGTGTTTTGGGTAAGCTTTAGGAGTAAAAATCTTGTTATTTTAATTTATAAGCAACTTTGATTTTTCTTCGTTATTAGTGTGTGTGAGTGTATGAGCATAAATTTTCTTTTGTTCTTCTTAATTTTCATGATGTGTGTGTGAGTGTATGAGTATAACTTTTTATTGCTTTGTTCAAATTGTGTAGAGCGTGTGAGTGTAGGTGTTAAATTTTAATGCTTTTTTTCAATGCTTTGTTCAAATTGTGTAAGATGTGTGAGTGTAGGTGTTAGTTTTATTGCTTTCTTTCAATTCTTATGGAGTGTGTGTGTTTGTGTGCATTTATTTCCGGCTACTCGTTAAGGATTAAATGACACATCGTTTTCATTTTCAGTCCTACTCTTTTGAGTAGGACTTGTAATTTTCTTTCTTTATTTTTCCGCCTACTCACTTGAGTTAAATGGACGGACTTTATTTTCCGCCTACTTGTTTGAGTAGGACTTGTACCTGCATTTATTTTCACCTACTCGTTTGAGTTAAATGGCGTGTCTTTATCTCCCTGTAAATATTTGAGAAAGCCATGTAATCGCATTTATTTTCTCCTACTCATTCGAGTAGGACTCGCTTTCATTTTAGTCCTACTCGTTTGAGTAGGACTTGCAATTTTAAGCTTTTATTTCCCGCCCCCACTCATTTGAGTGGGACTTCGCAATTTCAATTATGCAAATTTCTTTTATGTTTAACTTAGTTTCTGTTTAATTTATAATTTGGAGTGTGCGTGAGTTCTTATTCTAGCTAATTGTTCAGCTTTCTAAATGTTTGTTATTTGTTTTTATGTCCTCTTTTTATAATCTTTTAGCGTTTAATTTCGAACTTGCGCCTCACTAAATTATAAAGCCGTCCCCATACCGATGTGTGGCTAATCGCTATTAGCCTCGGCATCGAAGAGCATTGGGACATTTAAAATGATTTCTAATAATTGAAGCTCTTTATTTTCATTTTAATTTAAGGACTTAAGGTTTACCCCAGGTTTACGACGCGTAGGACCATATATCGATGTGTGGGCCCTATTTCCGTAGTCCATATGCTAGCTAGCCGAGAGGCCGTGCATATGGACCGATCACCACTGGGTAAATAGAGTTGCGTGCATACCCTCGAAAGAGGACAAGCGTAATTCTACCGGATTGGGTTCCCCACCCAATAGCGGGGTTCTTAGCGTAAAGCGGGCGTTAAGAGGAATCCTTCATCGGACTAACGTTCGGTCGAATAGTCTTAACGTTTAGGTGAGCGATATCCATATAGCTAGGTGAGCTCACCTTTGTGGAACCTCCACGGGCAAGTTGCCTTTTATTAATTTGAAAACTAAGTTCTATAATTATTAAAAATTATTTTAGTCTTAATCCGATTCGATGCCGAGCGTTAACCCTTCATCGAATATTTTCTAAATCATTTTTTTCGCTCCTTTGCTTTTCCGTCTCTAGTTAATTAAACAAAATCCACCTTACTTTCAGTAAAATAATAGTCCTCCCGGAGGAGTAAGAATAGCTAACACGACCCCGAGAACAATACGACCTCGGTATTCCCCCCCCGAATATCGAGTACTACTTGCGATAGGTGCACTTGCCTACCTCAGCAAGCCTGCGGCGATCGACTCACCGAACCAACCACAGTAAGAGTCTGTTCGCGGGCCCATCAAGTTTTTGGCGCCGTTGCCGGGGAGTCTCTTTTCGAGTTGCTATTTCGAATTCTGGAGTCTATTACTTTTACTTATTTTCTATAAACTAAAAAAAAACTAAAAACTTTATTTTAAAACAAAAAAAAGTTTATTTTATTTTATTTTTGTTTGGGTGTATGACCTGTGGACAACCCTCCGAGTCTGAAGATTTTGACTTCAACCCTGAGATCGAACGCTCTCTTGCGCGTATTCGATCTCAACGCCGAAATCCTTCTTTAGATCCCGAGGAATCTATCGGAGAACCTACTGTTGTACTTATGGCTGCGCCTAACCCTGCCCCGACGACCGAGCGTACTATTTCTTATTACGCCCGGCCTAACCTGGATGATTCTGGGTCGAGTATTGTTCACCCTGCGGTGGCGAATAATAATTTTGAAATAAAGTCGAGTGTCATTCAAATGGTCCAAAACGCCATGCAGTTCGATGGAATGCCGGATGAGGACCCGAATGTCCACTTGTCCAATTTCTTGGAGATATGCGACACCTTCAAGATTAATGGCGTCACTGATGACGCCATTCGCTTGCGTTTATTTCCTTTTTCCCTTAAGTCCAAAGCCAAGGCGTGGTTGAATGCCCTCCCGCGAGGATGTATCACCACGCGGGCTGAGTTGACGGAACGGTTCCTAACGAAGTACTTTTCGCCCGCAAAAACTGCAAAGTTGCGGGCGGACATTTATTCGTTTGTGCAAAACGATCCTGAGTCTCTATACGAGACTTGGGAACAGTTTAAGGAACTCCTCCGCCGGTGCCCGCACCACGCGCTGCCAACATGGTTGCAAGTTCAAATTTTTTATAATGGGCTGAATTTTCAGACGCGTCAAATGATTGACGCGACTGCCGGGGGTACTCTGAACAACAAAACCCCCGAGGCCGCCCAGGCTTTATTCGAAGAGATGGCTATGAACGCCTATCAATGGAACGTCCCGCGGGGACGCCCAAAGCCGGCGGCTGGTCTTCTTGAAGTGGATGCCACTGCTCTCTTGACCCTTCAAGTTGAAAGGTTAACAAAGCAGGTGGCGTAGATGTCTGCTGCCTCCTCCACTCTGCCTTGTTTTATTCCCCCTAATGTCTGCGTGGCTGAAGAGTTCGTGGACTTCATGGGAAATTCGGGTCGTCCTCCCTTCAACCCCAACAACAACCCTTATAGTAATAACTATAATCCGGGTTGGAGGAATCACCCCAACTTCTCGTGGAGCAACCCGAATAATGCTCAGCGTCTCCCTATTTCTTATGCGCCCGGATTTCTTCCTCCTCCTCCTCTTCCAAAACCCTCCCCGATGGAGGAAAATTTTTCGAAGTATATTGCGTCCAACGAGTCAAATATCCGGAACATCACCGGATCGCTAAAAACTCTCGAACAACAGGTTGGACAGCTAGCGAGGATGATGTCCGAGCGCGCGCTCGGGGCACTGCCGGGAAACACGGAGCCCAATCCGCGGGAGAACGCCAACGCTATAACCCTCCATAGCGGAAAGGAGGTGTTCGATCCAAAATGGACCGACCCTCAGGTACATATTTCACCTCCGACCCCTCTTCCCCTTTCTTCGCTTACGCCGCCTTTACCAATTATAAAAGAAAAAATTATTTTAAACAAGGCCCTTCCATATCCGCATAAGTTAGATAACGAGTGTAAGGATGCGCAATATGAAAAATTTATTTTATTATTAAAACAAATTCACATTAATGTTCCTTTTTGCGAGGCTATCTCGCAAATGCCCAAATATGCGAAATTTTTAAAAGAACTACTTTCTAATAAACGCAAATTAGAGGATATTTCGCATGTATCTCTCAACGCTGTCTGCTCGGCGGCCCTTACTAATAAATTGCCCACAAAACAAAATGACCCGGGACGGTTTTCCATCCCGTGCCTTTTTGGCGATATATTAGTAAAGTACGCCTTAGCTGATTTAGGGGCTAGCATTAATCTGATGCCGTTCTCGCTCTTTTCACGTTTAGGTTTGGGTACTCCTAGTCCTACGAATATGCGCATCCAATTAGCGGATCGCTCGGTTAAGTTCCCTATCGGGGTAGTGGAGGACGTCCTTGTCTGAGTTGACAAGTTTACCTTCCCGGTAGACTTCGTCATCTTAGATATCGAGGAGGACGCCGAGGTACCAATAATACTCGGTCGCCCTTTTCTCGCCACCTCCCGCGCACTAATAGATGTTAGTAATGATAGTCTTCTCCTCCGAATAGGCGATGATCAGGTTACTTTCTCTATTAATCCCTCGATGGACAATTTGTCATCGAGCGACGATTTCTGCTACTCTTTAGATACCTTTTTTGAAGATCGTTCTTCTCCCATTTTCGAGTCCGTATTTTTAAACGACGATATTTATGCGCTCGAAAATTTTAAATGCGATAAGGATACTTCTTTAGACTTGCCTTTCGAACCAATTGGTAAGAAAGACATAGGCATTAAAACCTCCCTAGAAGAACCGCCCATCCTAGACCTCAAACCCTTACCCGCATCGCTCAAGTACGCTTTTTTGGGAAAAGGCGATACGCTTCCCGTTATTATTTCTTCGGACTTGAGTGATTCGGAGACTTCCGATTTATTGGAAGTTTTATTTAAACATCGCCACGCAATTGCGTGGCAAATCTCTGACTTAAAGGGGATTAGCCCCTCCTTTTGCACACATAAGATTTTTCTTAACGATAATTGCCGCAAAACGATTCAGCCGCAACGACGTCTTAACCCAAACATGAAAGACGTCGTTAAAGCCAAAATTATTAAGTTATTAGATGCGGGGATTATCTACCCTATTTCGGACAGTGCATGGGTTAGTCCTGTACATGTCGTGCCCAAGAAGGGCTGTCTTACCGTAGTGGCGAATGAGCATAATGCGCTCATCCCAACTCGTACTGTTACGGGTTGGCGCGTGTGCATCGATTATAGGAAACTTAATGACGCCACCCGCAAGGACCATTTCCCTCTGCCATTTCTGGACCAGATTTTAGAGCGTTTATCCGGTCATCCGTATTATTGTTTTCTTGATGGTTTATCGGGGTTTTTCCAAATCCCCATTTCCCCCGATGATCAAGAGAAAACAACTTTTACTTGCCCGTTTGACAGCTTCGCATATCGAAGAATGCCATTTGGACTCTGCAATGCACCGGCTACATTCCAAAGATGTATGCTAGCGATCTTTGGCGAGCTAGTAGAAGACATTATGGAAGTCTTTATGGATGACTTTTCTGTTTTCGGACGCTCTTTTCCCGATTGCCTTCACAATTTAGATCGTGTCCTTCAACGGTGCGAGGACACAAGCCTTGTTTTAAATTGGGAAAAATGCAACTTTATGGTTCGAGGAGGTTTGGTCCTCGACCATATGATTTCGTCTAAGGGGATAGAGGTGGATAAGGCCAAGATAGAAATTATAGAAAAACTTCCGCATCCAACAAACGTAAAATCTATTAGGAGTTTCTTAGGCCATGCGGGCTTTTATCGACGCTTCATTCAAGACTTTTCAAAAATAACAAAACCGCTTACTCACCTCTTGGAAAAGGAATCACGTTTCATCTTTAGTAGCGAATGCGAGTCCGCCTTTAATTTAATAAAACAAAAACTTATCACTTCACCAATTTTAGTGGCCCCTAATTGGTCCCTTCCATTCGAAATTATGTGCGACGCTAGTGATATTGCCTTAGGTGCCGTTCTTGGCCAACACGTAGAAAAACATTTTCATCCTATTTATTACGCTAGCAAGACGCTCACTTCCGCACAAGTAAATTACACGACAACAGAAAAGGAACTCTTAGCCGTCGTTTTCGCTTTTGATAAGTTTCGCTCGTATATAACGCTATCTAAAGTTATCGTTTTTACCGATCACTCCGCGCTTAAATATTTATTAGCTAAAAATGATGCGAAGCCCCGCCTTCTTCGATGGATTCTCCTCCTATAAGAGTTTGATTGGGAGATCCGAGATAAGAGGGGAGCGAAAAATCTAGCGGCAGACCACCTCTCCCGTTTAGAAAATCCGGGTGCGGAAGCGCTCGTCGAATCTGAAATAAATGACAGATTCCCCGAGGAACGCCTTCTTGCCATTAATAAATCTTCGTCATCTTCGCCTTGGTTCGCAGACTTTGCCAATTTCTTAGTAGCGCGGGTGCTTCCAAAAGAGTTTTCAAGTCATCAAAAGAAGAAGTTCTTTTCTGACTTGAAAAATTTCTTTTGGGAGGACCCATTTCTTTTTCGTATCTGCGCGGAACAAGCGGTCCGAAGATGTGTTGCGGGTGTGGAGTGCTTGCAAATTCTTAAGCACTACCACGAGGGTCCAGCCGAGGGGCATTATCAAGCCAACCGGACCGCTCGGAAGGCGTTAGAGGCGGGCTACTTTTGGCCCACTCTCTTCAAAGACGCGCATAATTTTGTGCGCGCATGCGATAGCTGTCAGCGGTCGGGTAACATCTCTCGTCGCGATGAGATGCCCCAAAACATGTTTTTAGAATGCGAAGTCTTCGATTTGTGGGGCATAGATTTTGTTGGCCCCCTACCTCCATCTTTCAAAAATATGTATATTTTAGTGGCGGTCGACTACGTATCAAGGTGGGCGGAAGTGCAAGCTCTCCCCACCAACGATGTGCGAGTCGTCGTTACATTTCTTAAAAGACTATTTTCTCGCTTCGGCATGCCTCGCGCAATTGTTAGTGATAGGGGAACGCATTTCTGTAATGCTCTTATGACTAAGACGTTAGCTATATACGGAGTCACGCACAAGCTTGCCACCCCCTACCACCCGCAAACAAGTGGCCAAGTTGAGGTAGTAAATCGAGATATTAAGCGAATTTTAGAAAAAACCGTTTCACTAAATAGGAAAGATTGGTCCGTTAAACTCGACGACGCGTTGTGGGCGTATCGGACGGCATACAAAACCGCAATTGGTTGTACGCCGTTCCGGTTAGTCTACGGCAAAGCGTGCCATTTACCCGTAGAATTAGATCATCGCGCACTTTGAGCTTTAAAACTCTTAAACCTCGACTCCAACTTAGCCGCTCAGAATAGAAAACTGCAACTAAACGAGCTCGATGAATGGCATGCAAACGCTTACGAGAGCAATAAATTCTATAAGGAGCGCTTTATGTTATATCACGATCGAAAAATCAAGTCCCAAAAATTATTTTCTCCGGGCGATCTTGTCCTTCTTTACAATTCACGTCTTAGGCTTTTTCCGGGTAAACTAAAATCTAGATGGTCCGGTCCCTTCCTAGTTGAAGAAGTTTTTCCATATGGAACCGTACTCGTCTCCCACCCGGAAAAAGGTTCGTTTAAAGTAAACGATCATCGGTTAAAGTCTTATATAGCAGGCGACCCAGTGATCGGTTTTAGCGAAACCATAACTTTCCTCCACATTATAAACCCTCCAAAATAGTCAAGCTACACGACTATAAACAAAGCGCACCTGGGAGGCACCCCTCACTTATCTTTTTCGCTCTTTCCTTATTATCTTTGCTGCTTTTTCTAATAAACGCAGGGTTTCTGATCGGACTCCCCCTACGCGTTTCAGGGAAGCTTCTACCCCCTTCTCTTTATTTTTTTTGTATATACTGTCTTCCCTCTTGTTCCGCATACTTACGTTACAACATTGGGGACAATTTTGGACTTAAGTATGGGGGTATTTTCGTGCTTTACTTTCTGCACTTCAATTTTTTCTGCATTTCAAAAATACAAAAAAATACATATAACAACAAAAAAAAAAAAAAAAAAAAAACATCTTAAAATGAAAAAAAAATTTAAATGAAAAATCCAATTTTTTTTTTGTTCTCTTTCTTTCTTTTTTCCAAAAACTCAAAAACAATTAAAAAAAGATAACAAAATAACAAAAAATAGATTTAGTTTCACTTTGTAAATATTTTTTGTACATACTCTTTTCTCTCTCCCCCTTCCTCATTCTTGTAAAACCTCTCCTTTTCTCCCATATTTTTGTACATAGAATGAAAATTCTCTTAAAAAAATACAAAAAAAGATAATAGTTCAAAAAATTTTTTTTTTTCAAAAAACAATTAAGTAAAAAAAAAGATAATAAATGAAAAAAAAAGATGATAAAAACTATAAAAATAAAAAAAATATATTTTGAAATAAATAAATAAAATATTCCATCCTTAACTTTTTTGCTATCCAAAAATTCAGTTTTGAGTTTATTTATATGTGAATTTGATTAATTCTTTGTTCACTACCCGTTTGTTAATTATTGATTGAAAAATTTAAATAGCCGTGGTTAAGTTTTAAAGAATTCATTATACTTTGTTAAAAATAACGAACTCGTTTTAGGCACTACTTCTAATTTTTCATTGATAGTAGCACGTATATTATGTTAGGAAATAACGACTATAGAATTCAATTATACTTTTAGCTTTCTGAAACATTGGAACGTACAAATTATTAAGGTTGCTCTCAAAAATTTTTAGGAATAAAAATCTAGTTTTCCTTTCTCCCCTTACCTTTCATAACCTACTTGGCATGAAAAATTTTATCCTTAAAAGATCCTATGTCAATGGGAATAAGATTTCGTTCCGTAAACATAGACACCCAATAATTTTAAAAGATTATATATGGAGTAAGAGGATAAAATTCATTACTCCTACGAATATACATTGGGTTAATTTTATTCTTATGAAGTTGAAAAACAAAAATCATATTAGGAAAATAAGATTTCATTTTCCTAATAATCAGAAAGAAAAAAATGGAGGTTCGAGAAAAAATTACCTCACCTCAAAAATTAAAACCCTCTTCATAAACCCACTACCCCCTTAGCCAATTACACGATTCTAGAATTAATTCAGAAATCTTTTTGAGAGCATAATTAGTAAATTGTATTATTTCCAATAGCACTCGTATAAGCTAGAGTTCTTATAATTCCAAACTATTTTCGTTAATCTAACCATTACAAATGTTGCCTTCTATTTGATTACATCAAGAAGTCTTTTGGCCAAAACTTTTGCGCTATTTAAATCATTTACATAATTTTAGGACTTAACTCTTACACCCCATATATTTATTTCGATCTCTCTTATAATTGATTAAGCGGTAGCTAAACTTAGATTTTTTTTATTCCTTATAGATTCACCTCAAACTTTTGCTTTGGAATAGCAAAATCCTAAGTATGGGGGTATTTGATGAATTGTAAATATACGTATTTTTGTGCACATTAATTTAGTCATTTTCATTTATTTTCGTCATTTTTACTTATTTTTGTTCAATAAAATACTCCTATTCTTGAAAATTTACTACTAACTTGTTTTCTTTTATTTTGCAGAAAAATTTCAAAATCTGCCAAAATTGGGCAGTACACGCCCGTGTCATTTGGATCACGCCCGTGACCAGGGCGTGACAACTCAAATTCTGTGAAGTTGCAAATTTCTGAAGTAAAAAGCTTGACACGCCTGGTGTCACGCCCGTGTCACCCGACACGGGGCGTGACCCAAGCCCGTATCCTCTCCACTCGACACTTTCCGCTCGACGATTGTCGAGTGTCGACACCAACCGACACGCCCAGAGTCACGCCCGTGACCTAGGGCATGACCTTTCCGACAAGATGCTGCCGAAGACTTTTGACGCAACCCGCACTGGTTCTATCTCCCCAACACACCCCCTACACGCCCGTGACCTAGGGCGTAACATCCTCGAAC
Organism: Platanthera guangdongensis; assembly: GCA_039583875.1. Taxonomy (NCBI): domain Eukaryota; kingdom Viridiplantae; phylum Streptophyta; class Magnoliopsida; order Asparagales; family Orchidaceae; genus Platanthera; species Platanthera guangdongensis. Next base: position 100,027,874 of record CM077157.1, read on the forward strand.
TCAGCCCGAAGTCAACTTTCCTGTCCAATCGTCGACCGCCTTCATGAATAGTACTGACATGCCCCCCTACACGCCCGTGACAGAGGGCGTGTACTTAGAATTTTTTGCCTATAAATTGCCCATTTCTGTAAGGTCCAAGGGTTCAGATTTTTGGGCCATTTTAGTGTCTTTTTGTGGGCTGCATCCGTGATTTCCTTGCTATGTAAGGAGATTTCTTCCCCCTTTTTCTTTCATGTTTGTTTTTGTTTTAGCTTTGTCTTTGTAATAGCTTGTAATAGTTTCCTTTAATCAATAAAAATGTTAGATTTTCTCTTCTTATTTGGCTTTGGAATGAACTCTTGTGCCCACTTTTCTTTCCCTTTTTATCCTTGGTTTCATCTTTGTTCCCCCTCTTATGAAAAGTGTGTGTGTGTGTGTATGAGTGTAACATGTTTAATATCCATGTTTTTAACTTGTCTTCATGATTAGGTATGATAAGTTTTACTCTTTTTCACCATGTCCTTTTCTTAAGAGAATTATGATTTCATTCTTATGTATTTATAAAAGAGATTTAAAAAGTGATTTTGTTCTTTTTTTTACTTAGTTTTTTGTTTTAGGATTGTAAAACCTCTTTTGTTCTTTTCATTTTCTCTTCACCTTTTTTATCACTTTTATGAATTCTTAAGAATGAAAAAGTTATAGTTTTAATTTTTGAGCACCTTTGATTTTGACTTTATTTTGGAAAACTTTTTGCTCATTCTCTTTTTATTTGTTCTTTTTATGTGTTTTGGGTAAGCTTTAGGAGTAGAAATCTTGTTATTTTAATTTATAAGCAACTTTGATTTTTCTTCGTTATTAGTGTGTGTGTGTGTGTATGAGCATAAATTTTCTTTTATTCTTCTTAATTTTCATGATGTGTGTGTGAGTGTATGAGTATAACTTTTTATTGCTTTGTTCAAATTGTGTAGAGTGTGTGAGTGTAGGTGTTAAATTTTAATGCTTTCTTTCAATGCTTTGTTCAAATTGTGTAGAGTGTATGAGTGTAGGTGTTAGTTTTATTGCTTTCTTTCAATTCTTATGGAGTGTGTGTGTTTGTGTGAATTTATTTTCGCCGACTTGTTAAGGGTTAAATGGCGCATCGTTTTCATTTTCAGTCCTACTCTTTTGAGTAGGACTTGTAATTTTCTTTCTTTATTTTTCCGCCTACTCACTTGAGTTAAATGGATGGACTTTATTTCCCGCCTACTCATTTGAGTAGGACTTGTACCTGCATTTATTTTCACCTGCTCGTTTGAGTTAAATGGCGTGTCTTTATCTCCCAGTAAATATTTGAGAAAGCCATGTAATCGCATTTATTTTCTCCTACTCATTCGAGTAGGACTCACTTTCATTTTAGTCCTACTCATTTGAGTAGGACTTGCAATTTTAAGCTTTTATTTCCCGCCCCCACTCGTTTTAGTGGGACTCGCAATTTCAATTATGCAAATTTCTTTTATGTTTAACTTAGTTTCTGTTTAATTTATAATTTAGAGTGTGCGTGAGTTCTTGTTCTAGCTAATTTTCAGCTTTCTAAATGTTTGTTATTTGTTTTTATGTCCTCTTCTTATAATCTTTTAGCATTTAATTTTGAACTTGCGCCTCACTAAATTATAAAGCCGTCCCCATACCGATGTGTGGCTATTCGCTATTAGCCTCGGCATCGAAGAACATTGGGACATTTAAAATGATTTCTAATAATTGAAGCTCTTTATTTTCATTTTAATTTAAGGACTTAAGTTTTATCCCGGGTTTACGACGCGTAGGACCACATATCGATGTGTGGGCCCTATTTCCGTAGTCCATATGCTAGCTAGCCGAGAGGCCGTGCATATGGACCGATCACCCCTGGGCAAATAGAGTTGCGTGCATACCCTCGAAAGAGGACAAGCGTAATTCTACCGGATTGGGTTCCCCACCCAATAGCGGGATTCTTAGCGTAAAGCGGGCGTTAAGAGGAATCCTTCATCGGACTAACGTTCGGTCGAATAGTCTTAACGTTTAGGTGAGCGATATCCCTATAGCTAGGTGAGCTCACATTTGTGGAACCTCCACGGCCAACTTGCTTTTTATTAATTTGAAAACTAAGTCCTATAATTATTAAAAATTATTTTAGTCTTAATCCGATTCGATGCCGAGCGTTAACCCTTCATCGAATATTTTCTAAATCATTTTTTCGCTCCTTTGCTTTTCCGTCTTTAGTTAATTAAACAAAATCCACCTTACTTTTAGTAAAATAATAGTCCTCCCGGAGGAGTAAGAATAGTCAACACGACCCCGAGAACAATACGACCTCGGTATTCCCCCCCGAATATCGAGTACTACTTGCAATAGGTGCACTTGCCTACCTCAGCAAGCCCGCGGCGATCGACTCACCGAACCAACCACAGTAAGAGTCTGTTCGCGGGCCCATCAGTAGCTAGAGTTAGGGTGAGGCTGCGGTTAGTTGCAGTTTAGGTTTAGTTGCGGTAGCCCCGAGTAGTTAGGATGGAACGGAGGGTTGGGATTAACTTTCCAACTCTCTGTTTTCGCGCGTTGAGAGAGTTTAGACTGCAGTTTTAACTAAAACTTACGTTTACCCTAAGTGGAAAGCACTGACAGCGTCGAGTGGGCCGAGTTCACTCAACGCCGTCACCCAGCGTAGGATTTGCGGCTAAGTATTTTGGGCGTCAAGTGAGTGGAGCTTACTCAACGCTGTGTCGAGTGGGCTCGACTTTTCTGTCTTGGGTTCGTGTGTTTCCTTAGGATTGTTAGTGTGACTTTTCCCTTTCTTTAGGGGGTGGTATTGGGTGTTCGTCTAGTTTTGCTTGCCGACTCTTGGGTTGTGGCAGGTGGTGGAGTTTTGGTGGCCTCTAGAGGGGTGGATTTTGATGTGGAGTGCTGTGGCCACTGCCTTTTGCCCCGGTTTGGGTTGGTGTGTGTGGGACCCTAAAGCTGCCACTGTTTGACCCCTTAACCCTTTTGGATCTGATTTTGGTTATGTATTCAGATCCATGTTTTGACCACTGCCACTTACCCACGTGTTAGGACTGTTAGTCCCTTTCCTGTTTATGTTTCCTTTTTTTTCCTTTGGCATATATGCATATGTCTTGTTGCTGTTGCAGACTCTTTTGTAGGGCATATTGCTTTTATTGCTGGCACTTGGTGTGCTTTGCTGTGCTTTAAACAGTGTTCTTTTCTTTCTGTCATGACCTTTCTTTTGCTTATAGCAGTTTGTTGCCGGGTTGGTAAACCCTTCTTATTTGCTCATAAATCTAATGCTCCATTTACTTTTTGATTATTTCCTTGCTGAGGTGTTCTTTTCTTGAATGCCTCAGGTCCAGGTTGTAGCCGGTTCAGCGGCTAGTTCTTTTGGAGGGGCTTGTTGGTGGCCTCTTGGGTAGCGAAGATAGCTGATCCCCGATTTTGTGAGGTAGTTCTTTATCTTTATGTATAGACATACATACTCACCAGTGGGTTCGTGTCAGGTTGTTGACGCCCACTGGTGGCTTCTTGTGGTGCTGGGTATGAACTTAAACTGCTATTTTTGCCTATTTGTGGTTGTTTACTTGCTTCTGGGAAGGATTTATGCTAGGTTGCATGTTATATATTTTAAACCCTAAAAACATTATTATATGTACCTCATGCATAACATATTTATAAAACAAAGACACTATATTTCCTTAACGTAAAAGACTATCTTTCATATATATTATATTCACTTTAGAGTCATGCATACCATGAGTCGTCCCTCGGGGACACTTATGCTCGTTTAGGGTGTCAACTTAATTGAACAAAAGTATTTTCTGCTGCGTATAAATATACTTTTAATTGTGGACTAGCTGATCCACCATGCTGAGGGATACGACCATTCAACATAACTGATTTTCTTTCATATTTAATCAATGTTTTTCCTTTAAATCTAAGGTCTGGAGTTTTGCCTGAGCGTGTGCAGTTATCCCCTGCACGACGTGGCATCACGGCACGTGTTTTCTCTTGCTCTGATATGATTTCATCGTTGAGAAAATGCGGGTTGTGACAACGGCCCTGGACACGGGCATGTCGCAGGCCGTGTTCGGCCCTGGTTTTACTTTTCAGCTACGAATCGTAGTCATTCGTTTCCTTATTTTGGGATCCGAAGGTTGGGGTTATTCCTACTGGGATATACCCGGTATTGGACCTATGAAACCCTCATTTTACTTGAGTGGTTCTCTTTCTAAGTCAAGAGAGAGGGGAGAGCAAAGGAGGAAGAAGAAGCCTAGATCCGGTCACCGGCGGAGCTTTGGAGCTCCAAATCGTGAACCGACTTCGGATCTACGGAGGCAAGGAGAGTGCGGTGCTTTTCATCCACTTACATTTCCATGGAGCCAAGGAAGAACGCTAGGGTAACGATTCTCTACTTGAGCACGTGAAGCTCTACTTCTTTTGCATAGGAAGCCCGCTCCCGCGAGTTTGCGGTGAGTTTGAGGCGTTCCTTCGGGTAGATATGTAAAGTCCCCATTGTTTAGAGTCCGTATTCGAGAACGGACATAGGCATGATGTGTGAAGCCTACCTGGACAAGTTGGTCTAGATCGGTGATATTTCATTGCATAAATGGCCGGAGAAGACTCTGTGCGAATGTGTGTTTTTTCGGGTTTTCTACGTGGTAGATTGCAACAGGGAGCCTTGGGGATTAACCCCAAGGTGCACCCGGAAAACTGGGCAGATGCGTGATTCTGCCGACATGGTGGCCTGGGAGCCAACTTGAACATAACCGGGTTATGTAAAATGTATGACAGAAACGGGACTCGGGAGAAGTTTGACCAGCACATATGTTTTAAATTAACGTTGCGGTGTGAGCAACGGGTCAGACGGAACCGTACCCGTTCTATGTCGTTCGGTATGGGCCGTTGGCATAGATGAGGGTCTTCGGCGGTCTATGGCTTAAATTGACGTGACCCATGCCGGGAAGACAAAATGCTCATTGTTTGGTCGTCAAAGTGGCGGCGGTGAGATCGAAATGTCTATGACTTTAATTGACGTGACATCGACCGGTTCACCGAGAATGTGCCCTGAGTGCACGTGGTGTGTGGCCGTATGAGCCTACGCCTGTGATGTAGTGACATTGCTATACTTCTTTATACTAATAAAGTGCAGGGAAGGAGCATCGTCGCCCCGATTTTGGGGTCAGAATCATTATAATTTGGTCAGCATTGCTGACCGTTGCCTTTGTTTGCCACCGTGCGATGGTTTGTTACTTGTAGGTGCTGCTGGACCAAGCGGTCAATAGCGGGCTAAAGCCCAAGTTGCTGTGCCGGCCCTCGAAGGCCTAATTTTTGGATGTTTTCTTTATTCATGTATGACCGGCCTGCGTGCCGAGGTTTGAAAACATGTAATTTTGAAGGAAACGATTTGTAAGGCCATAAGGCCAGTACCTGTGTATTTGTACTTCATTCCTTTGGGTTTGTTTAGTGGACATTCATGCTATTTGTGCTGGGTTCTTTTAATTGCAACTTATAAAACTGCTTCTGCTAGAATGACTCTGTGTAGGATGTTGAAATGGTTGGATGGTTTCCATGGAGTAACCACCCGGTCTGTCTGTGGTATATGACGTCGGGCCCCGGCCAGACCTACTGCTATATGCTATGCGACGGATAGGGGGTGTTACATCGTGAGCACCTCTTCGCTACGCACGCCACTAGCAATTGCTAGTGCGTCAAGGGTGGATGGTGGTGGATGAAATATGGCGCACCTCAAGCAACTAAAGCGTAAAATAATACAGAATCTCATAGACATGAATCTAATAAAGTTTACATCTAAAGTGCAACAACATCAATATAAATGAAGTTTTAACACACATATACAACAATAAAGGAAGAACAAGTCAAGAGATCGACCGAATCCGAAGTCTTGCTGAGGATTCACGGTTGGAATCGTCGGGTTGTCAATCCATGTCCAAGCTCGGTCATCAACTGCGTTCCGGGGTAGAGAAGGGCTGTCACCACCTTCCAATGGACCGTCTTCTTCGTGTCACGATAGCGGACAAAAGTTTCAAGCTTCCCTTTGCTTGATGGCTATGGCGTTGAAGCTTGAAATGAACCCAAGAGATGATGGAGAGGCCGAGAGGAAGCTCCGGCTTGGATTTGGCGGTGAAAGCTTACCTGGAGCACCTCCCTAGGGTGGAAGATGATGAAAAATGACGGAGAAGGCGGAAAACGGTGGAGAAATGTCGAGCGATCCCCCTCGATTCCGAATTAGGGCGAGACCTGCGATATTTATACAAAACAGAATTGAACAATGTGCACGATCATGGGCGCACGACCAGTGGTCGTGCGCACTATGTCCAGTGATCGTGCGCACTGGCATGGCAGATTAGGAAGAAGAACTGGGATAACGCGCACGAGCAGTGGCGCACGACCACTGGTCGTGCGCACTAAGTTTAATGGTCGTGCGATTACCACAGACATGACTCCAGGAAAAGAGGAATCAATGCACACGATCAGTGGCGCACGACCGGTGGTCGTGCGATTACCCCAGGCAGATTTTGGAAATCAGGGTACATTACGCATGATCATTGGCGCACGACCAGTGGTCATGCGCACTATATCCGATGATCGTGCGCAGTATTCCTGCTTCTAAATGTCCCCGGAACATGCACACGACCCCTAAACCCAGCACTGATATGTGCAGACATTCTAGACGAGCACAAAAAGGGAGTACAAATATTAAAAGTAAAAAAATACACAACCACGGGCCTAAGTGTGCACTTCCTATGGAAATAAAGATAAGATGAAATTTATATGGTAACGAATTAAAAGTGAAGTGCAAACGCGTGAAAACTAGCACAGATGAGTCCGAAAATAGTTATAAAAATGGACTCATCATTGCCACAGGCTTTGTTATGATTCAGAACACGCTGACGAGAGTACTATTTGATACGGGTGCTTCACAATCATTTCTGTCTACAGACTTTGTAGCTCGAATTGGAGTACCTAGTCATATGAATACATATATCGTAAGTGTATTATTATCGAATGGTTGTTTGATGCTTGTGGATAGGGATCGCGATGTGGCGGTTCAAATTGGAAGTCAGGATTTCTGTTTGAATGCATCTGTGCTACCGATATCGGAATTTGATGTGATCTTTGGTATGGACTGGCTCGCGGAGTAGCACGCCTTTATTGATTACAAGACAAAAGAGATCACACTGGGCCAAAATACTGAGCTTGAGACTAAGTTCGCAGGTATCCGAGGAGTGAGCGGGACCTTGATGTCTGCACTCCAAGTCGTTAATACTGTTCGGAAGGGCGCGGAGTTATTCTTCATGCTGATTCAGGTTGTTGTGCCAAAGGCCAATGTGAGTGATGTTCCGATTGTATCAGAGTTTGCAGATGTTTTTCCTAAGGATCTTCCGGGGCTACCACCCTAGCGGGAGATCTACTTCACGATTGAGTTGGTGCTAGGTATGAAACCCGTGGCCCGCTCGCCATATCACATTGCATCAAAGGAAATGGCTGAATTGAAAGTCCAATTGCAAGAGTTGCTGGAGCAGGGATATATATGCCCAAGTATGTCACCTTGGAGCTCACCTGTTCTGTTTGTGAAAAAGAAGGACGGTGGTTTGCGGTTATGTATTGACTACCGTGAATTGAATAAGCTGACAGAGAAGAACAAGTATCCGATTCCACAGATAGATGAATTGTTCGATCAGCTAGTAGGATCAACCGTCTATTCCAAATTGGATTTGAAATCTGGATATTATCAATTGAGGATTCGGGAAGGTGACATTCCCAAGACCGCATTTGGAACACGATATGGTCATTATGAGTTCACTTTAATGCCGTTTGGGCTATGTAATGCGCCATCGGTGTTCATGGACCTAATGCACCGAACTTTCCGAGAGTACTTGGACCTGTTTGTGATTGTATTCGTTGATGATATTTTGGTGTACTGTCAATCAGAAGCTGATCATGCTAACCACTTGTAGTTAGTATTGCATACTTTGCGAAGGAACAAACTCTATGCCAAGTTCTCAAAGTGTGAGTTTTGGCTGTCGTCGGTGGCTTTTCTTGGCCATGTGGTAAGTGGAGAGGGCATAACAGTGGACCCGTAAAAGATAAAAGCCATACATGAGTGGCCGGTGTTGTCTTCGGTGGCCGAAGTCAGGAGTTTCCTTGGACTAGCAGACTACTATAGACATTTTGTCGAAAACTTCTCGCGGATCGCTTTGCCTCTGACCACACTGATGAGGAAGGATCAGAAGTTCGTTTGAACGCCAGAGTGCGCACGAGCTTTTGAAGAGCTAAATAGTCGTTTGACCACGACGCCTATGTTGACATTGCCATATGGTACAAACGGCTATGAGATCTATAATGATGCTTCAGGGAGCGGCTTAGGTTGCGTTCTTCTACAGTTTAGAAATGTGATTGCTTATGGCTCACGACAGTTAAAAGTGCATGAGCGAAATTATACTGTCCTCGACTTAGAGTTGGCGGCGGTGATCTTTGCACTTAAGTTATGACGACATTATCTTTATGGCGTAAAAGTGGATATCTTTACGGAACATAAGAGCCTAAAGTACTTGTTGGATCAGAAGGATCTGAATATGTGACAACGAAGGTGGATGGAGCTTCTTGGGGACTACACCTTTGATATTCATTATACTCCCGGGAAGGGAAACATGGTTGCTGATGCCTTGAGCGATAGTCTTCCGTAGTGCATATCACTGATATTGCACAAGCCATCGTTGAAGCAATTAGGTTGGTTCAGGACACCCCTCCAGTTGTGCCTTCTTCTGGCGTAACCCCAGTTATGTCAGCTGTGCCTCCTCCAGCATTGGTGGAACCGCAGTAGTCTCGCTCAATTGACATTGATCTGAAGCAATTTTTAGAATTGAAACCACCGACGTTTCGCGGTGGTTTGTCTCCGCTCAATTTTTAGAATTGAAATGCATCGTATCAAATATCGTTTCAATCCGCAGGATCTAATCTTCCATCTCGATCGGAGACAAACCACCACGAAACGTCGGCGGTTTCAATTCTAAAAATTGCTTCAGATCAATGTCAATTGAGCGAGACTGCTGCGGTTCCACCAATGCTGGAGGAGGCACATCTGGCATAACTGGGGTTACTGATGAATTGTAAATATACGTATTTTTGTGCACATTAATTTAGTCGTTTTCATTTATTTTCGTCGTTTTTACTTATTTTTGTTCAATAAAATGCTCCTATTCTTGTAAATTTACTACTAACTTGTTTTATTTTATTTTTCAAAAAAATTCCAAAATCTGCCAAATTTTGGGCAGTACACGCCCGTGTCATTTGGATCACGCCCATGACCGGGGCGTGACAGCTCAAAATCCCGAGAAGTTGCAAATTTTCGAAGTAAAAAGCTCGACACGCCTGGAGATACGCCCGTGTCACCCGACACGGGGCGTGACAGAAGCCCATGTCCACTCCACTCGACGAATTCAGTTCAACGATCGTCGAACCCGAGACACTCCCAGAGTCACACCCGTGACAGAGGTCGTGACTCAAACTCAGCTCGACGATTTCAACTCGACACTTTCCGCTCGACGATTGTCGAGTGTCGACACCAATCGACACGCCCAGCGTCACGCCCGTGACCTGGGGCGTGACCTTTCCACCTGGCCCGACAAGATGCTGCCGAAGACTTTTGACGCAACCCGCGCCCGGTTCTACCTCCCCGACACGCCCAGCGTCAGCCCCTGACCTGGGGCGTGACATCCTCGAACTCAGCCCGAAGTCAACTTTCCTGTCCAATCGTCGGCCGCCATCATGAATAGTAGTGACACGCCCCCCCCCGACACGCCCGTGTCGGAGGGCGTGTACTTAGAATTTTTTGCCTATAAATTGCCCATTTCTGTAAGGTCCAAGGGTTCACATTTTTGAGCCACTTTATTGTGTTTTGTGGGCTGCATCCGTGGATTCTAGTGCTATGTAAGGAGATTTCTCCCTCCTTTCTTTCATGTTTTGTTTTGCTTTATCTTTTAGCTTTGTAATAGCTTGATAATTTTAATAAAAATGTTAGATTTTCTCTCTCTATATAGCATGAAAATTCATTTGGATGGCCTACTTCTTTCCCTTTTTATCCTTGGTTTCATCTTTGTTCCCCCTCTTATGAAAAGTGTGTGTGTGTGTATGAGTGTAACTTATTTACTTTACATGCTTTTAATTTGTCTCATGTTAGGTTTTGTTAGAAATTTATGAAATGATGAATTAGCTTTTTCTCTTTTTCTTCATGTCCTCTTTTAATGTTTTCAACATCTTCACTCTTATGAATTTGTAAAAGAGTTACTTAAGTATTTTTGATTTTTTTCTTACTTAGCTTTATTTTAGGATGAAAACCCTTTTTGTTCTTTTTCTTTTGATTTCAACTTTTTTAGCACTTTTATGAAATCCTAGGAATGAAAATGTTGAAATTTTAATTTTTGAAAGACTTTAGTTTTTGATTTGTTTTGAAAAACTTTTGTTCTCTTAAAATTTTAATTCGTTCTTTTTATTCGTTTTTGGCAAAACCTAAGCATAAAAAAGTAAATGTTTTAATTTTTAGGTAACTTTCATTTTGCTTTTAATTTGTGTGTGCGAGTGTATGAGAATAATGTTTTGATGCTTTGTTCAATTTATGTAGAGTGTGTGAGTGTAGGTGTTAGTTTTTCATGCTTTATTTTTCATGCTTTATTTTATCGTTTTCTTTAATTATGTAGAGTGCGTGTGTGTAGGAGATAGTTTTATGGCTTTCTTTCAATTCATATAGAGTGTGTGTGTTTGTGTGCATTTATTTCCTCCTACTCGTTAAGAGTTAAATGGCGCATCGTTTTCATTTCCCGCCTACTCGTTTGAGTAGGACTTGTAATTTTCTTTCTTTATTTTTCCGCCTACTCACTTGAGTTAAATGGACAGACTTTATTTTCTCCTACTCGTTTGAGTAGGGCTTGTACTCACATTTATTTTCGCCTACTCGTTTGAGTTAAATGGCGTATCTTTATCTCCCTGTAAATATTTTTGAAAGCCCTGTAATCGCATTTATTTTCTCCTACTCATTTGAGTAGGACTCGCTTTCATTTTAGTCCTACTCATTTGAGTAGGACTTGCAATTTTCAGCTTTTATTTCCCGCCCCCACTCGTTTGAGTGGGACTTGCAATTTCAATTATGTAAATTTCTTTTATGTGTAACTTAGTTTCCGTTTTATTTATAATTTGGAGTGTGCGTGAGTTCTTGTTTTAGCTAACTTTTCAGCTTTCTAAATGTTTGTTATTTTTTTTATGTCCTCTTCTAATAATCATTTAGCGTTTTATTTCGAACTCGCGCCTCATTAAATTATAAATCCATCCCCATACCGATGTGTGGCTAATCGCTATTATCCTCGGCATCGAAGAGCATTGGGACATTTAAAATGATTTATAATAATTGAAGCTCTTTATTTTCACTTTAATTTAAGGACTTAAGGTTTACCCCGGGTTAACGACGCGTAGGACCACAAATCGATGTGTGGGCCCTATTTCCGTTATCCATACACTAGCTAGCCGAGAGGCCGTGCGTATGGACAGATCACCCCTGGGTAAATAGAGTTGCGTGCATACCCTCGAGAGAGGACAAGCGTAATTCTACCGGATTGGGTTCCTCACCCAATAGCGGGGTTCTTAGCGTAAAGTGGGCGTTAAGAGGAATCCTTCGTCGGACTAACGTTCGGTCGAATAGTCTTAACGTTCAGGTGAGCGATATCCCTATAGCTAGGTGAGCTCACATTTGTGGAACCTCCACAGCCAAGTTGCCTTTTATTAATTTGAAAACTAAGTTCTATAATTATTAAAAATTATTTTAATCTTAATCCGATTCGATGCCGAGCGTTAACCGTTCATCGAATATTTTCTAAATCATTTTTTCGCTCCTTTTCTTTTTCCGTCTTTCCTTAATTAAAACATCCACCTTACTTTCAGTAAAATAATAGTCCTCCCGGAGGAGTAAGAATAGTCAACACGACCCCGAGAACAATACGACCTCAGTATTCCCCCGAATATTGAGTACTACTTGCGATAGGTGCACTTGCCTCCTGTAGCACGCCTGCGGCGATCGACTCACCGAACCAACCACAGTAAGAGTCTGTTCGCGGGCACATCAAGTTTTTGGCGCCGTTGTCGTGGATTCTCTTTTCGAGTTGCTATTTCGAATTCCAGAGTCTATTACTTTTACTTATTTTCTATAAACAAAAAAAAAACTAAAAACATTATTTTAAAACAAAAAAGAGTTTATTTTGTTTTATTTTTGTTTGGGTGTATGACCCGTGGACAACCCTCCGAGTCTGAAGATTTTGACTTCGACCCTGAGATCGAACGCTCTCTTGCGCGTATTCGACCTCAACGCCGAAATCCTTCTTTAGATCCCGAGGAATCTATCGGAGAACCCACTGTTGTACTTATGACCGCCCCTAACCCTGCCCCAGCGGCCGAGCGTACTATGTCTTATTACGCCTGACCTAACCTGGATGATACTGGGTTGAGTATTGTTCGCCCTGCGGTGGCAAATAATAATTTAGAAATAAAGTCGAGTGTCATTCAAATGGTCCAAAACGCCGTGCAGTTCGATGGAATGCCAGATGCGGACCCGAATGTCCACTTGGCTAATTTCTTGGAGATATGCGACACCTTCAAGATTAATGGCATCACTGATGACGCCATTCGCTTGCGCTTATTTCCTTTTTCCCTTAAGTCCAAAGCCAAGGCGTGGTTGAATGCCCTCCCACGAGGATGTATCACCACGTGGGCTGAGTTGACGGAACGGTTCCTAACGAAGTACTTTCTGCCCGCAAAAACTACAAAGTTGCGGGCGGACATTTCTTCGTTTGTGCAAAACGATCCTGAGTCTCTATACGAGACTTGGGAACGGTTTAAGGAATTCCTCCGCCGGTGCCCGCACCACGCGCTGCCAACGTGGTTGCAAGTTCAATTTTTTTATAATTGGCTTAATTTCTAGACGCGTCAAATGATTGACGCGGCTGTCGGGGGTACACTAAACAATAAAACCTCCGAGGCCGCCCAGGCTTTATTCGAAGAGATGACTATGAACGCCTATCAATGGAACGTCCCGCGGGGACGCCCAAAGCCGGCGGCTGGTCTTTTTGAAGTGGATGCCACTGCTCTCTTGACCCTTCAAGTTGAAAGGTTAACAAAGCAGGTGGCGGAGATGTCTGCTGCCTCCTCCACTCCGCCTTGTTTTATTCCCCCTAACATCTGCGTGGCTGAAGAGTTCGTGGATTTCATGGGAAATTCGGGCCGTCCTTCCTTCAACCCCAACAACAACCCTTATAGTAATAACTATAATCCGGGTTAGAGGAATCACCCCAATTTCTCTTGGAGCAACCCGAATAATGCTCAGCGTCCCCCTATTTATTATGCGCCCGAATTTCTGCCTCCTCCTCCTCTTCCGAAACCCTCCCCAATGGAGGAAAATTTTTCGAAGTATATTGCGTCCAACGAGTCAAATATCCGGAACATCACCGGATCGCTAAAAACTCTTGAACAACAGGTTGGACAGCTGGCGAGGATGATGTCCGAGCGCGCGCGCGGGGCACTACCAGGAAACACGGAGCCCAATCAGTGGGAGAACGCCAACGCTATAACCCTCCATAGCGGAAAGGAGGTGGTCGTTCCGAAACGGACCGACCCTCAGGTACATATTTCACCTCCGACCCCTCTTCCCCTTTCTTCGATTACGCCGCCTTTACCGATTTTAAAAGAAAAAATTATTTTAAACAAAGCCCTTCCATATCCGCATAAGTTAAATAACGAGCGTAAGGATGCGCAATATGAAAAATTTATTTTATTATTAAAACAAATTCACATTAATGTTCCTTTTTGCGAGGCTATCTCGCAAATGCCCAAATATGCGAAATTTTTAAAAGAATTACTTTCTAATAAATGTAAATTAGAGGATATTTCACATGTATCTATCAACGCTGTCAGCTCGGCGGCCCTTACTAATAAATTGCCCACAAAACAAAACAACCCGGGACAGTTTTCCATCCCGTGCCTTTTTGGCGATATATTAGTAAAGTACGCCTTAGCTGATTTAGGGGCTAGCATTAATCTAATGCCATTCTCGCTCTTTTCACGTTTAGGTTTGGGTACTCCTAGTCCTACGAATATGCGCATCCAATTAGTGGATCGCTCGGTTAAGTTCCCTATCGGGGTTGTGGAGGACGTCCTTGTCCGAGTAGATAAGTTTACCTTCCCGGTAGACTTCGTCATCTTAGACATCGAGGAGGACGCCGAGGTACCAATAATACTCGGTCGCCCTTTTCTCGCCACCTCCCGCGCACTAATAGATGTTAGTAATTGTAGTCTTCTCCTCCGAGTAGGCGATGACCAAGTTACTTTCTCTATTAATCCCTCGATGGACAATTTGTCATCGAGCGACGATTTCTGCTACTCTTTAGATACCTTTTTTGGAGATCGTTCTTCTCCCGTTTTCGAGTCCGTATTTTTAAACGACGATATTTATGCCCTCGAAAATTTTAAATGCGATGAGGATACTTCTTTAGACTTGCCTTTAGAACCAATTGGTAAGAAAGACATAGGAATTAAAACCTCCCTAGAAGAACCGCCCATCATAGACCTCAAACCCTTAACCGCATCGCTCAAACACGCTTTTTTTGGGAAAAGGCGATACGCTTCCCGTTATCATTTCTTCGGACTTGAGTGATTCAGAGACTTTCGATTTATTGGAAGTTTTATTTAAACATCGCCACGCAATTGCGTGGCAAATCTCTGACTTAAAGGGGATTAGCCCCTCCTTTTGCACCCATAAGATTTTTCTTAACGATAATTGCCGCAAAACGATTCAGCCGCAGCGTCGTCTTAACCCAAACATGAAAGACGTTGTTAAAGATGAAATTATTAAGTTATTAGATGCGAGGATTATCTACCCTATTTCGGACAGTGCATGGGTTAGTCCCGTGCATGTCGTGCCCAAGAAGGGAGGTCTTACCGTAGTGGCGAATGAGCATAACGAGCTCGTCCCAACTCGTACTTTTACGGGTTGGCGAGTGTGCATCGATTATAGAAAACTTAATGATGCCACCCGCAAGGACCATTTCCCTCTGCCTTTTCTGGACCAGATTTTAGAGCGTTTATCCGGTCATCCGTATTATTGTTTTCTTGATGGTTTATCGGGGTTTTTCCAAATCCCCATTTCCCCAGATGATCAAGAGAAAACAACTTTTACTTGCCCGTTTGGCACCTTCGCATATCGAAGAATGCCATTTGGACTCTGCAATGCGCCAGTTACATTCCAAATATGTATGCTAGCGATCTTTGGCGAGCTAGTAGAAGACATTATGGAAGTCTTTATGGATGACTTTTCTGTTTTCGGACGCTCTTTTCCCGATTGCCTTCACAATTTAGATCGTGTCCTTCAACGGTGCGAGGACACAAGCCTTATATTAAATTGGGAAAAATGCAACTTTATGGTTCGAGGAGGTTTGGTCCTCGACCATATGATTTCGTCTAAGGGGATAGAGGTGGATAAGGCCAAGATAGAAATCATAGAAAAACTTCCGCAACCAACAAACGTAAAATCTATTAGGAGTTTCTTAGGCCATGCGGGCTTTTATCGACGCTTCATTCAAGACTTTTCAAAAATAACAAAGCCGCTTACTCACCTCTTGGAAAAGGAATCACGTTTCATCTTTAGTAGCGAATGCGAGCCCGCCTTTAATTTAATAAAACAAAAACTTATCACTTCATCAATTTTAGTGGCCCCTAATTGGTCCCTTCCGTTCGAAATTATGTGCGACGCTAGTGATATTGCCTTAGGTGCCGTTCTTGGCCAACGCGTAGAAAAACATTTTCATCCTATTTATTACGCTAGCAAGACGCTCACTTCCGCACAAGTAAATTACACGACAACGGAAAAGGAACTCTTAGCCGTCGTTTTCGCTTTTGATAAGTTTCGCTCGTATATAACGCTATCTAAAGTTATCGTTTTTACCGATTACTCCGCGCTTAAATATTTATTAGCTAAAAATGATGCGAAGCCCCGCCTTCTTCGATGGATTCTCCTCCTATAAGAGTTTGATTTGGAGATCCGAGATAAGCGGGGAGCGGAAAATCTAGCGGCAGACCACCTCTCCCATTTAGAAAATCCGGGTGCGGAAGCGCTCGTCGAATCTGAAATAAATGACAGATTTCCCGAGGAATGCCTCCTTGCCATTCATAAATCTTCGTCATCTTCGCCTTGGTTCGCAGACTTTGCAAATTTCTTAATAGCGTGGGTGCTTCCAAAAGAGTTTTCAAGTCATCAAAAGAAGAAATTCTTTTCTGACTTGAAAAATTTCTTTTGGGAGGACCCATTTCTTTTTCGTATCTGCGCGGACCAAGCAGTCTGAAGATGCGTTGCAGGTGTGGAGTGCTTGCAAATTCTTAAGCACTGCCACGAGGGTCCAGCCGGTGGGCATTATCAAGCCAACCGGACCGCTCGGAAGGCGCTAGAGGCGGGCTACTTTTGGCCCACTCTCTTCAAAGACGCGCATAATTTTGTGTGCGCATGCAATAACTGTCAGCGGTCGGGTAACATCTCTCGTCGCGACGAGATGCCCCAAAATATGTTTTTAGAGTGCGAAGTCTTCGATTTGTGGAGCATAGAATTTGTTGGCCCCCTACCTACGTCTTTCAAAAATATGTATATTTTAGTGGCGGTCGACTACGTATCAAGGTGGGCGGAAGCGCAAGCTCTCCCCACCAACGATGCGCGAGTCGTCGTTAAATTTCTTAAAAAACTATTTTCTCGCTTCGGCATGCCTCGCGCAATTGTTAGTGATAGGGGAACACATTTCTGTAACGCTCTTATGGCTAAGACGTTAGCTAAATACGGAGTCACGCACAAGCTTGCCACCCCCTACCACCCGCAAACAAGTGGCCAAGTTGAGGTAGTAAATCGAGAGATTAAGCGAATTTTAGAAAAAACGGTTTCATTAAATAGGAAAGATTGGTCCGTTAAACTCGACGACGCGTTGTGGGCGTATCGGACGGCATACAAAACCGCAATTGGTTATACGCCGTTCCGGTTAGTCTACAGCAAAGCGTGCCATTTACCCGTAGAATTAGAGCATCGCGCTCTTTGGGCTTTAAAACTCTTAAACCTCGACTCCAACTTAGCCGCTCAGAATAGAAAACTGCAACTAAATGAGCTCGATGAATGGCGTGCGAACGCTTACGAGAGCAATACATTCTATAAGGAGCGCTCTAAGTTATATCACGATCGAAAAATCAAGTCCCAAAAATTATTTTCTCCGGGCGATCTTGTCCTTCTTTACAATTCACGTCTTAGGCTTTTTCCGAGTAAACTAAAATCTAGATGGTCCGGTCCCTTCCTAGTTGAAGAAGTTTTTCCATATGGGACCGTACTTGTCTCCCACCCGGACAAAGGTTCGTTTAAAGTAAACAGTCATCGGTTAAAGTCTTATATAGCAGGTGACCCAGTGATCGGTTTTAGCGAAACCATAACTTTCCTCCACATTATAAACCAGCCAAAATAGTCAAGCTACACGACTATAAACAAAGCGCTCCTGGGAGGCACCCCTCGCTTATCTTTTTCGCTCTTTACTTATTATCTTTGCTGCTTTTTCTAATAAACGCAGGGTTTCTGATCGGCCTCCCCCTACGCGTTTCAGGGAAGTTTCTACCCCCCTCTCTTTATATATTGTATATATTATTTTTTCCTCTTGTTCCGCATACTTACGTTACAACATTGGGGACAATGTTGGACTTAAGTATGGGGGTATTTTCGTACTTTACTTTCTGCACTTCAATTCTTCTGCATTTCAAAAATACAAAAAAATTACATATAACAACCAAAACAAAAACAAAAAAAAATCTTAAAATGAAAAATCCAAAAATATTTTTTTAGTTTTCTTTTTCTTTCTTTTTTCCAAAAACTCCCAAAAAAAATAATAAAAACAAAAAAATTCACTTTGTAAATATTTTTTCTTTGTAAATATTTTTATAATCTTCTCTCTCTCCCTTCCACTTCCCTCTCATTTTTGTAAATAGCTTTTTTTTTCTCCAAATCTTTGTAAATAGAATGAAAATTTTCTTAAAAAAAAAAACTTTTTACATAAACTTAAAAAACCAAAAAGGATAATAGTTCAAAAAATTCAAAAAAATTGAGAAAAACAAAAATACAAAAAAAGATCATAAATGAAAAAACAAAAAATGATGATGATAAAAACTATAAAAATCAAAAAAATGTTTTGAAACAAATAAATCAAATATTCCACCCTTAACTTTCCTGCTATCCAAAAATTCTGTTCTGAGTTTATTTATATGTGAATACTATTAATTCTCTGTTTGCTATTCGTTTGTTAATTATTGAGTGAAAAATTTAAATAGCCGGGGTTAAGTTTTAAAGAATTCATTATGCTTTGTTAAAAATAGCGAACTCGTTTTAGGCACTACTTCTAATTTTTCATTGATAGGAGCACGTGTATTATGTTAGGAAATAACGACTATAGAATTCAATTATACTTACTTTTAGCTTTCTGAAAAACTGGAACGTACAAATTATTAAGGTTGCTCTCAAACATTTTTAGGATTAAAAATCTAGTTTTCCTTTCTCCCATTACCTTATCATGACCTACTTGACATGATAAAATTTTCTATCCTTAAAAGATCCTATGTCAATGGGAATAAGATTTCGTTCCGTAAACATAGGCACCCAATAATTTAAAAAGATTATATATGGAGTAAGAGGATAAAATTCATTACTCCTACAAATATACATTGGGTTAATTTTATTCTTATGAAGTTGAAAAACAAAAATCATATTAGGAAAATAAGATTTCGTTTTCCTAATAATCCAAAAGAAAAAAATGGAGGTTCGAGAAAAAATTACCTCACCTCAAAATCAAAACCCTCTTCATAAACCCGCTACCCCTTTAGCCAATTACACGATACTAGAATTAATTCAAAAATCTATTTGAGAGCATAATTAGTAAATTGTATTATTTCCAGTACCACTCCTATAAGCTAGAGTTCATATAATTCCAAACTATTTTCGTTAATCTAAACATTACAAATATTGCCTTCTATTTGATTACATCAAGAAGTCTTTTGGCCAAAACTTTTGCGCTAATTAAATCATCTTCATAATCTTAGGACTTAACTCTTACACCCCGTATATTTATTTCGATCTCTCTTATAATTGATTAAGCGATAGCTAAACTTAGAGTTTTTTCTATTCCTTATAAATTCACCTCAAACTTTTGCTCTGGAATAGCAAAAGCTTAAGTATGAGGGTATTTGATGAATTGTAAATATACGTATTTTTGTGCACATTAATTTAGTCATTTTCATTTATTTTCATTGTTTTTACTTATTTTTGTTCAATAAAATGCTCCTATTCTTGTAAATTTACTACTAACTTGTTTTATTTTATTTTTCAGAAAAATTCCAAAATCTGCCAAATTTTGGGCAGTATACGCCCGTGTCATTTGGATCACGCCCGTGACCGGGGTGTGACAGCTCAAAATCCCGAGAAGTTGCAAATTTCCGAAGTAAAAAGCTCGACACGCCTGGAGACATGCCTGGAGACACGCCCGTGTCACCCGACACGAGGCGTGAAAGAAGCCCGTGTCCACTCCACTCGACGAGTTCAGTTCAACGATCGTCGAACCCGAGACACGCCCAGAGTCACGCCCGTGATAGAGGGCGTGACTCAAACTCAGCTCGACGATTTCAACTCGACACTTTCCGCTCGACGATTGTCGAGTGTCGACACCAACCGATACGCCCAGCGTCACGCCCGTGACCTGGGGTGTGACCTTTCCGCCTGGCCCGACAAGATGCTACCGAAGACTTTTGACGCAACCCGCGCCCGGTTCTACCTCCCCGACACGCCCAGCGTCACGCCCGTGACCTGAGGCGTGATATCCTCGAACTCAGCCCGAAGTCAACTTTCCTGTCCAATCGTCGGCCGCCATCATGAATAGTAGTGAAACGCCCCCCGACACGCCCGTGTCGGAGGGTGTGTACTTAGAAGTTTTTGCCTATAAATTGCCCATTTCTGTAAGGTCCAAGGGTTCACATTTTTAAGCCACTTTATTGTGTTTTGTGGGCTGCATCCGTGGATTCTAGTGCTATGTAAGGAGATTTCTCCCTCCTTTCTTTCATGTTTTGTTTTGCTTTATCTTTTAGCTTTGTAATAGCTTGATAATTTTAATAAAAATGTTAGATTTTCTCTCTCTATATAGCATGAAAATTCATTTGGATGGCTTACTTCTTTTCCTTTTTATCCTTGGTTTCATCTTTGTTCCCCCTCTTATGAAAAGTGTGTGTGTGTGTATGAGTGTAACTTATTTACTTTACATGCTTTTAATTTATCTCATGTTAGGTTTTGTTAGAAATTTATGAAATTATGAATTAGCTTTTTCTCTTTTTCTTCATGTCCTCTTTTAATGTTTTCAACATCTTCACTCTTATGAATTTGTAAAAGAGTTACTTAAGTATTTTTGATTTTTTTTTACTTAGCTTTATTTTAGGATGAAAACCCTTTTTGTTATTTCTCTTTTGATTTCAACTTTTTTAGCACTTTTATGAAATCCTAGGAATGAAAATGTTGAAATTATAATTTTTGAAAGACTTTAGTTTTTGATTTGTTTTGAAAAACTTTTGTTCTCTTAAAATTTTAATTCGTTCTTTTTATTCGTTTTTGGCAAAACCTAAGCATAAAAAGTAAATGTTTTAATTTTTAGGTAACTTTCATTTTGCTTTTAATTTGTGTGTTTGAGTGTATGAGAATAATGTTTTGATGCTTTGTTCAATTAATGTAGAGTGTGTGAGTGTAGGTGTTAGTTTTTCATGCTTTATTTTTCATGCTTTATTTTACCGTTTTCTTTAATTATGTAGAGTGCGTTTGTGTATGAGATAATTTTATGGCTTTCTTTCAATTCATATAGAGTGTGTGTGTGTGTTTGTGTGCATTTATTTCCGCCTACTCGTTAAGAGTTAAATGGCGCATCGTTTTCATTTCCCGCCTACTCGTTTGAGTAGGACTTGTAATTTTCTTTCTTTATTTTTCCGCCGACTCACTTGAGTTAAATGGACGGACTTTATTTTCTCCTACTCGTTTGAGTAGGACTTGTACTCGCATTTATTTTCGCCCACTTATTTGAGTTAAATGGAGTATCTTTATCTCACTGTAAATATTTGAGAAAGCCCTGTAATCACATTTATTTTCTCCTACTCATTTGAGTAGGACTCGCTTTCATTTTAGTCCTACTCGTTTGAGTAGGACTTGCAATTTTCAACTTTTATTTCCCGCCCTCACTCGTTTGAGTGGGACTTGCAATTTCAATTATGTAAATTTCTTTTATGTGTAACTTAGTTTCCGTTTTATTTATAATTTGGAGTGTGCGTGAGTTCTTGTTTTAGCTAACTTTTCAGCTTTCTAAATGTTTGTTATTTTTTTATGTCCTCTTCTAATAATCATTTAGCGTTTTATTTCGAACTCGCGCCTCATTAAATTATAAAGCCGTCCCCATACCGATGTGTGGCTAATCGCTATTATCCTTGGAATCGAAGAGCATTGGGACATTTAAAATGATTTGTAATAATTGAAGCTCTTTATTTTCACTTTAATTTAAGGACTTAAGGTTTACCCTGGGTTAATGACGCGTAGGACCATAAATCGATGTGTGGGCCCTATTTCCGTTATCCATACACTAGCTAGCCAAGAGGCCGTGCGTATGGACAGATCACCCCTGGGTAAATAGAGTTGCATGCATACCCTCGATAGAGGACGAGCGTAATTCTACCGGATTGGGTTCCCCACCCAATAGCGGGGTTCTTAGCGTAAAGCGGGCATTAAGAGGAATCCTTCGTCGGACTAACGTTCGGTCGAATAATCTTAACGTTCAGGTGAGCGATATCCCTATAACTAGGTGAGCTCATATTTGTGGAACCTCCACGACCAAGTTGCCTTTTATTAATTTGAAAACTAAGTCCTATAATTATTAAAAATTATTTTAGTCTTAATCCGATTCGATGCCGAGCATTAACCCTTCATCGAATATTTTCTAAATCATTTTTTCGCTCCTTTTCTTTTTCTGTCTTTCCTTAATTAAAAAATCCACCTTACTTGCAGTAAAATAATAGTCCTCCCGGAGGAGTAAGAATAGTCAACACGACCCCGAGAACAATACGACCTCGGTATTCCCACGAATATCGAGTACTACTTGCGATAGGTGCACTTGCCTCCTGTAGCATGCCCGCGGCGATCGACTCACCGAACCAACCACAGTAAGAGTTTGTTCGCGGGCACATCAGTTACGCCAGAAGAAGGCACAACTGGAGGGGTGTCCTGAACCAACCTAATTGGTTCAGCGATGGCTTGTACAATATCAGTGATATGCACTACAAAAGACTGTCGCATACTCACTGTACAACCTTGGGCTCGCGAGAGGTGAGCCAAGCAAGCAAGGAAGGATGATTGGCGAGAGGGGAGGAGGCCCACCTACAGGAGGCGAGTGGGGTGGACAGACCACAACGATAGGCGAGACCTCTTGTTAGGCGAGACCTCTTGTTAGGCGAGACCTCCTAGGGGGCGAGATGGCCCACCGGGCGAGAGGCCGGCGAGACGGACGGGGTGGTCGTCTCGCCTGACAGTTCTTTCCCCACTCGCCATATGGGAAAATAGATGTCTTTACCTTTTTACCCCCAAGGGGGATTTTACCTTTATGCCCCAGGTAATTTTATGCTTCTACTCCTGGAGGGCTGCGTACAGCCCTCCAGAGCAGCGGAGGTTGGCTATTGGTAGACCCAGCCCAGGGTGTTTTGGTCATTTCATGTTAATTCAGAAGTGATATTTGCAGATCAGATTCAGAGGCCTATAAATAGACCGATAAGGTTTCTGGGAAGAGGTTGTTGAACCTTTCCACTATCTTCTTCACATGCACCTAGTTCCATACTGGCTAGGGAGGGGAAGACCTTCAGTTCTTCTGGGTAAGTGGTGGGACCTCCGAGCTGAGCCCCCTCGGTCTGTTTCCAGGCTTTCGACTCTCGTCAAGAGGGTAGCGCATGGAGAGTATGTGTGGGCTGCATCCTGTTTCGAACTTTAGGAGGGATTATAAAGCTGGTTCCAACATTTTTGGTGCGGTGAGCGTGGACGCAGCCCTCAGGGAAGAACCTTGAGCAACCACATGGCGGGAAGTCAGGGAGAAGGAGAAGGAGAGGGGTCGGACAACCCGAGAGCATTTGTCGGGAGAGAAGAGTTCATGGCTTCAATCAAGGGGATCATGGAGTACCATCTTGCCAGGAGAGGTCGTCGCGCGAGTAGGGGCGGCGAGACCGGCGGCGAGAGGGTCTTCTTTTGCGAACTAATCCTGTCAGCTCCCGTCCCAGAAGGCTTCCGAGAACCCGAGATGAACTACTATGTAGGGAAGGATGATCCCCTCCATCACTTATAGTGGTTCGAGGATGAAGTTTCGATCAGGCCCATGACGAACGCGTTCAAGTGCCGCCTTTTTACGATCACTCTAAAGGACAAAGCTAGGGACTGGTTCCATCAGCTCCTGACAGGCTCGATATACTGCTTCGAGGACCTAAGTAGGAGCTTCCAGCTCCGGTTCTCCACATATAAGAAGAGGAAAAGGAACCCGAAGTCGATCTTTTTGATTAAGCAAAAGGCGGATGAGTCGCTGGCTCAGTACGTGGATAGGTTCCAAGAAGAGATTTTGGATATACAGGACGTGCCAGGGTTTGCCCTCCAGATGGCCTTTACTGTGGGACTACGGGAAGGGTTCTTCAAGATGAGCCTCACCCGGAAGGCGCCGCTGTCTTTTGAGGGCTTGATGGAGAGGGCGGTGAAGGAAATAGCGATGGAGGCGGCAAACCCAGCTTTTGTGAAGAAATTGGCAAGGCTTACCGAGGTGGAGTCGAGGGAGTCAGGTGGGAGACAATAGGAGGCAAGGAGAAGAGAGGAGCCGAGGGCACCGGTGTATCAGGAGCTGGGTTGGAGGCAACAAGCAGGCCCGACCCTGGGGCAAGGTAGAGGATTTCCCCAAGGGGGGAGGAATCAACAAGGAGGACCGGGAAGGTTTCATCAGCAAGGGTGGGGATATGGTCATAAACTGCCCTTGCCCCCTCCGCAGCAGGCTATGACCATCGGCCGAGGTAGAGGAAGAGGCCGGGAGAGAGGAAGAGGAGCAGGAGCAGGGAGGATGAGGAACCCTCAGGAAGGAAGGCAAGGGGAGAGGTGGCATTGCCATATTGTGACTTCCACGAGGAGGAAGGTCACGCAATGGCTACCTGACCAGATTTCTTGGAAATAAGGAGAAATCGAGGGGCAGGAGAACAGCAAAGACCGATGCGGATAGAGGAAGTAACAGCTACAGGAGAAGGGGATCGATGTGTGGATCGAACGGATGAAGGGGATCGCGGAGGAATTGGAGTGATCAATGGGGAGGGGGGGGGGGTGGGGATAGAGGCAGCCCGAAGGCGAGCCTTCACACTATGTACCGCCGAAGCATCGCCTCGACGTCACAATCCCCTCCCCCAGGTGAAAAGATTTCCTTTTCAAGGAAAGACATGCCAGACCATGAAGACCCCTTTTGTAATGCGCTGGTGATACGGACCACCATCGAGAACTTCACGGTGTCACGGATCCTGGTAGACAATGGGAGTCCGGTGAATGTGATTTTCAAAAAAGCATTCAATGCAATGAGGGTGGAGGCCCGGAGGGTGCTGGCGGCGGATGGACCACTATTTGGGTTCTCAGGGGAGAGGAAAGAAGTCGAGGGGGGAGTCGGAATTCAGGTGACCCTGGGAGGGCTGTCCCGGAATTGCCGTTTTGTCATAGTGGATGCCCCAGTAGTTACAACACTATCTTTCGGCACCCCTTGATCAACGCTTTCAGATGCATTCCATCATCGTTTCACACAGTGCTTGAAGCTAAATTCAGGTGGTACCCAAATCAGGGTACGAGGAGATCCAAAGGCCGTAAGGGAATGCTACGTGACGGCAGTGAACACCATCTCCTGGCAGGGAGATGCGGATGAGTTGGGAAAGAGGATGGAGCAATTACAACAAGAACGGGTAGGCGGAGAAGAGCGAGGAGAAGAAGGTGCCGGAGGAGAGGGAGAAGTAGTAGTGGTTGGAGGCATTGCGGGGGAGCCAGAAATGGCGGGAGTGGAGTTCGGGGAGACGGGGATGGTAGAAGAAAAGGAGAAGGAAGGAGCTGAAGGAGAGGGAGAAATGGTGAGGAACAGGAACATGGTGGAGAAGCTAGGAGTGGCTGAAAAGGAGGGAGAAGAGACGAGGCGGCAGAGGAAAAGGAGCCAAAAAAAGAGGAAGGGAGGAGAGAGAAAAGGAAGATGGAAGAAGCGGAGGGTCTCCCGGGGAGGGGGCCTGGCCAGAAAAGAGAATGGCCTCACGACAGGAGGAGGAGGACGCAAGCAAGTGGGAGATGGAGCAGCTGGGGGAAGAGATGATGATGGCCAACGTGGAAGGCGAAGCCAAGGAGCAGGACGCGCAGGCAGAACAGGAAGGGGAGGAAGAGCCATCGAGGCTGAAAGCGGCCGTGGAGGTCCTCGAGGTAGAGATCCATACCAAGGAAGGCAGAGAGGAGAAGATAAAATCAACGGCGAGCTCAGCCCGAAAGACCGTGAGAAGATCAGGGCCTGCATGCAAAAAATATTGACATCTTCGCGTGAGAGAGCGCGCAGACATGCCAGGGGTCGATGCAGACGTCGCGTCACCGTGTCACCGCCTCAATATCGACCCCAACACTCGCCCCATACAACAGAAGAAGAGGGCCATCGCCTCCAAGATGGCCGGGTATTACCTATTAGAGAGGAAGTGAAAAAATTGCTTAACGCGCGGGGTTTGTTTCCGCGCTGTAGTATCCGGGGTGGGTGAGTAATGTTGTAATGGTCAATAAATGGGGAGGGTAGTGGAGAATGTGTGTGGATTTTTCTCTTTTAAATAAAGCATGCCCCAAGGATTGTTACCCGCTGCCCCGAATCGACGCGCTGGTTGACTCAGCCATCGGTTTCCATTTTATGAGTTTCTTGGATGCATTTTTCTGGATATCATCAAATACGCATGCATCCTCCGGACGTTAAGGACGTCACCTTCGTCACGGAGGATGGATGTTTCTATTTTAATATGATGCCTTTCGGTTTGAAAAATGCGGGAGCAACCTATCAAAGAATGATGGATCGGATCTTCCGAGAACAGAGAGGGAGGAATCTCGAGGTGTACGTGGAGACTTGATAATCAAAAGCAAGAACCTCAGAGCTCTCATGTCCTAGATCTGGAGGAGACCTTTGGAAACCCTAAGGAAGTATAAAATGAGACTCAACCCTCTGAAATGTGTATTCGGGAGACAATAGGGGAAAGTTCCTCGGACATCTTCTCACTCCATCCGGAGTGGAGCCCAACCCCGAGAAAAAGTAAAAAGCAATCCTAGAGTTGGAGTCCCCTAGAAATGCTAAGGAGGTTCAGAGTCTCACCGGCAAGTTGGCCGGCTAAGCAGGTTTCTCTCCCGAGCCGGAGAGAGATGCTCGTCTTTCTTTCGGATGCTGCGAGGAGGCAAGAGGTTCGAGTGGACCTCGGAATATGAGAAGGCTTTCCCAGGCTTATAAAACAACAGCTTACCCAGACGCCCTTACTCCAGGGAATAAGGGAAGCAGAGATCTTGTTTTTATATTTGGGGGTAGGGACTGGGGCAGTGAGCTCGGTTCTTATGCGAGAGAAGAAGGGAGGAAGCAATTTCGATCTATTATGTGAGCAGGGTCCTGAAGAAAGCGGAGCTCGGGGTACCCCATTATGGAGAAGTTAGCATTTGCCCTCATCATCTCGGCCCGAAAGCTCAGGCCGTATTTTCAGGCTCATTCCATTCAGGTGGTAACAGATCACACCCCTCCCCGTCGCATCTTGGAGGGGTAGAACATTCCAGGAGGCTATCAAAATGGTCAATAGAGCTCAGTGAATTCGACCTCGTCTTCGTTCCTCGGCTTGGCCATAAAGGCACAGGCGGTAGCTGATTTCCTGGTAGACTATGTAGTTGAGGTCCAGGAGACGGAGGTGTCCCCTCGGGCAACCTGGAAGATGTTAGTGGATGGAGCGTCGGGAAGAAATTCCTTTGGAGGAGGGATGGTCTTGATCAGCCCGGAGGGGACCCGGATTGAGCAGGCCTTGAAGATTCATTTCGCGATTACCAACAATCAAGCGGAATATGAGGCGGTCATTGCGGGACTCAGGTTTAGCCCGGGAACTGGGCATACAAGACATTGAGGCCTCGACATACTCCATGGTGTTGGCA
Source organism: Platanthera guangdongensis (assembly GCA_039583875.1). Taxonomy (NCBI): domain Eukaryota; kingdom Viridiplantae; phylum Streptophyta; class Magnoliopsida; order Asparagales; family Orchidaceae; genus Platanthera; species Platanthera guangdongensis. The sequence continues at coordinate 100,055,184 of CM077157.1, forward strand.
GGCCAGATCAAAGGGGAGTTCGAGGCAAGGGAGCCCACCCTCCGGTTGTATCTAGGAAAGGTCAAGGACATCATAGGGCAGTTCCGCAGCTTCTCAATTCACCCAGCACATCCCGAGGGAGGAAGAGCACTCAAGCTGACCAACCTCGCCAAGCATGGCCCGCGAGCCGGGGGAACCAATGACGGAACCTCTTCAGACCGTCTATAGAAGAAGGGGAACTCATGGAAGTATGCCAGCATTAGGTCGTGGATGGTGGACCCCTTCATCAACCTTTTTGGCACCAGGACAGTTACCCGTGAAGGAACTCGACAAGAAGCATACCAGATACAATCGGCGCACTACTGCTGAAGGATGGGTTTTATATCGCAAGCCCCTGTCAGGTTTGCTGGCCAGATATGTGTCAGAGAAGGAGGTTCCCAAGGTTCTGCAGGAGATTCACTCGGGATAATGTGGGAGTCACTCGGGGAGCCGAACATTAGAAGGGAGGGTGCTGAGACAGGGGTACTTTCTGGCCTACCCTCAGGAAAGATTGCGGAGGAATTCGCGAAAAAGTGTCAAAAAATGCCAGGAGTTCGCCCCCTTCAGCTCCTTCCGGCCCAGAGGTTGGGCGGACCATCACAGCTCCCTGGCCATTCGCTATATGGGTGCTAGATTGGTGGGCCCCTTCCCCAAGAAAGTGGCCAAAGGAAATTCCTGCTAGTCATGGTTGGACTACTTTTCGAAATGGCTGGGAGTTGAAGGGTGACTAAGGTAACATCGCAGGTGGTCAAGAATTTGTATGGGGGGAGATCATCTGCGGCATGGGTTGCCCCCTATAGCCATTGTTACATATAACAGACCACAATTCGCAAGTAGATAATTCGTGGATTTCTGCATGTCGTTTTGGGAATAGATCTCCACTTGCCTCTGTTCATCATCCACAGAGTAATGGACAGGTGGAAGCAGGTAATAGGTCATTGTCAATCTATTGAAGAAAAGTGGAGAATTTGAGGGGAGCTGGGTAGAGCGCTACCTTCATACTGTGGGCCTTGAGGACCACACGAACACCGCCACGGGGGAAACCCCGTTTAAGCTCTCTCATGGCTAGAGGCTGTCATACCTATCGAGTTTGAGGTCACATCACCGCGAGTAGCAGTTGCGAGGGAAGGAGCCGAAAATGGAGAACAGAGAAGAAGAAGACAGAGACTCTCATGGATCTCGTGGAGGAGCTCAGGATTGGCGATGGTCTGGCAGGAGGAGGTCAAGCGCCGGATGCAAAGTACTTCGACAAGCATATAAGGATCAGGCAGTTCGAGAAGGGAGATTTGGTCCTAAAAAAGGTAGATGCAGCAGGTAGAGGGCTCCGTGGGGAAGCTTAATCCCAATTGGGAGGGTCCTTTTGTAGTAAAAGAAGTCTTTAATGTTTAGGAGGGTAACACCTCCAGGATGTGGACGGGGATCCCTCGAGCGTGCCCGAAGCGGTGATGATTTAAAGAGATTTTACCCGTAGCACCTTCTGTCCATTGCACTTTTTTTATTATACAACACTTACCATTTTGATATGCTATTTTGATGTGATGAAGCGTGGGTGACTTTTTAGGCACTAAGGGAGAGTGGTGGGAGAGGAGACCCGAGCAGACCCGCTGACCTGACCAGGCTTCTATCTAGCTGGAAGGCGTATGTAGGCTCACTCGGTGGTTGGAGATGGTCTCGGAGAAGAGCCCCGAGCAGGACCCGATGACCAGGCTTTCATCATTCTAGCTAGCAGGGCTGTAGGCTCACTCGGTGGTTGGAGATGGTTCGGAGAAGATACCCGAGCAGACCCCACTGACCAGGCTCTCATCCTAGCTGGCTAGGGCTGTAGGCTCACTCGGTGGTTGGAGATGGTTGGAGAGGAGACCCCGAGCAGACCGCTGACAGGCTCTCATCCAGCTGGCAGGGCTGTAGGCTCACTCGTGGTGAGAGATGGTTGAGAGGAGACCCCGAGCAGACCCCGGACCAGGTCTCATCTGGCTTTGGCAGGGCTGTAGGCTCACTCAGTGGTTGGAGATGGTTTGGAGAGGATACCCCGGAGCAGGACCCAACTGACCAGGCTTCTTCTATCTACTGCTGGCCAGGGCTGTAGGCTCACTCAGTGGTTGGAGGATGGTTCGGAGACGGAGAACCCCGAGCAGACCCGCCTGACTACAGCTCTCACGAGATGGGCAGAGCTGTAGGCTCACTCGGTGGTTGGAGATGGCTGGTAGGAGACCACGAGAAGGTCCCGCTGACCAGGCTCTCATCTAGCTGGGCAGGGCTGTAGGCTCACTCGGTGGTTGGAGTGGGTTGGAGAGGAGACCCCAGGCAGACCCGCTGACCAGGCTCTCATCTATGGGGGTGTTGGCAGGGCTGTAGGCTCACTCGGTGCTTGGAGATGGTTCGGAGAGGAGACCCGAGCAGACCCGCTGACCAGGCTCTCATCTAGCTGGCAGGGCTGTAGGCTCACTCGGTGGTTGGAGATGGTTCAGAGAAGATACCCCGAGCAGACCCGCTGACCAGGCTCTCATCTAGCTGGCAGGGCTGTAGGCTCACTCGGTGGTTGGAGATTGGTTGGAGAGGAGACCCGAGCAGACCCGCTGACCAGGGCTATCATCTAGCTAGTAGGGCTGTAGGCTCACTTGAGGGCCAGTCTCGGGGTAAGAGCTCGCGAGGGGAAGGTGCCATATTCATCAGAAGGTTGGTGGAAAATCCCCTAAAAAGAGAGGGGCCAGGAATCAGGCCAGGGAAGAGGGTCCCTGCCGACACTCATCATGGGTGGTCTCGCGCCTGGCGGGGGACCTTCCTTATTCAAAGTGCCTAAAAGCCTTAAAAGGCGGAACCTGCCAAGCGAGGATGGCTGGTCTCTAGGACTTTAACGCAGGAAAATCTTGTGGCGAACGAGCGCTAACCGTCAGTTGATCTCGCGGATAGCATCCAAAATGTGTCTCGCGCTCTTGTCTAACTGTCAAGCGAGACGCGGAAGATAAAAGCAGTGATTAATAACATCTAAAAATTTTTTTGCGCGCATTTGACTAGCTATTAACAAGATGGCCGAAGAAGGAAGCAACGATTAATATGTAAAAGCTTTAACAAAATATCCTTGGGACGAGAACATCTCGCTTTCCTTTTTCGAAGAATTGTCTATCAAAATTACAAATACTAGACAAGAAAAGAAAAAAAGGTAAGAGAGCCACTTCAGTTGATGATGAACTACTCGCTGTCAGAAGAAGAGCTGCCGTCCGTCTCGCCGTACAAGCGAGGAACCAGGTCGCGACAGTTACTGTCTCGGCATCCTCGCGCACCACCCCCAGCTCCTTCATCATTTTTAAGAACAAACCTCCGCTGTCTTGATGTTGGAGTCACGAAAGATCGCGTCCACCTCATCTACAGAGTAGCGGGAAGGAACAGGAAATTGGTCGAGGGGGGTGTCGCGCGTTCTGGTTCCGGAGGCGGAGATTTTCGGCTTTCAACTTCTTGTTCTCCCCCTCC